>JACBWW010000051.1:3286161-3339617 GCA_020086605.1 Lanius collurio
CCCCTCCCGGCCCGGGACAGCCCCGCCCGGCCCGGGACAGCCCCGCCCGGCCCCGCTCCGCCGCGCCCCGCTCGGTGCCGCCGCTCTGCGCGCCCGGGTCGCGTCGCCCGTGCCGCAGGAGGGGTGTCCCAGGTACCTGCCTGTCCCTGGCGAGTGTCTCTGCCCGTCCCTGCCCGTCCCTGCCCGTCTCTGCCCGTCCCTGCCCGTCCCTGCCCGTTCGGAGCCGCTCTCCCGCCCCAGTGCCCCGCACTCGTTCAGACGAAGGAGTACCGGAAGGCAAATCGACACCCTCTGGTGCCATTGCTGGCTTACCCCCATGTTTTAAAGTTTTGCCAATGTCATTCCTCAAACTTTTACAGAATGGACTACTTTTTTTTCACTTTTTCCCCTTTCTAACAAATACGCAGAACAGTGCTACCTCTACCCTCCAAAACACAATGGACCGACGCTGCATCCCGCAGAGGAGACGCTGTGCCCAGCAGCACAAAAGGAAGAGAGCAGAGCTGGGTTTCATCCCTAAAACCGACCTCTCATCCCCGCTGCCGAGAGTGACCCAGCCTCACGATGTTTTGCAGTGAGGTCCCTCGCCACAGTGGTTTTCATGGGTCAGACAGAACCTGTACTTTTATTTTGCTCATACAGACTTAGTCTAGACTAAAAAGGGTTTGTGGTCTGAAAAGCTCACATGCAGTTGAGCTATGAATCTGGCTGCTAAAATCATACTAGCATGTTTTTTGACCTCTGCAACAGACTCGACTTCTTTGCATTTGCTGTAGTTCATTGCTGCTGTGATTTGACTTTCTGCTTTTAATGATGTGGTACAAAATCTAATAAAAACCATGATTAGTCTTTGCGGCCCGAACAACCATCAACAGGTGCAGAGTGGCATGAAGGCTGGTCTCAGAAAAACATATCAAAAGTTTTAAATAATTTCCCTAGAAGTTACCTTTAAATCCCTAATAATTTTATATCTGTCAGGCATTACAGTTCAATAGGGCAGCTGGAAGGGTGGGATGCTGTGTTAATTTACAGAGGTTGAAAGATGAACCACTCCAGGAAGCCAGACCAGACTCTAAATTTCTGTAGAACAACTTGCAGTGTTTAGACTCTTACTGTTTGGAGCCTAAAACACACCAGGAAAAATAAGAACTTGTATTAAGTGGATAAGCAAAAATATTTTAATTAAAACAAGAATTCTTATAGATGAAGAAATCTTCTTTTTCCTAATCTCATTTAGGAACATTATATCCTAATGAAGTTATCATTTATGGGTGTATTTCATTATCACTAGTTTTCTATATAACAACCAAATGCACAGACCTATGATTTATTTTTGTGCAATTGCTTCCTAAATGTACAATTTGCATGGCAATGAAAAAGATGTTTGATTTTGGCACTGGGTGACACAATACAAAAGAAACTAGGGTAGTGTGATATAGGGCATTAGCTATGATTACCTAAGAAAATGCTTTTTGTCAGACCCACCCAAAGCCATATAAAAAGTACACACCCTGCTCTGATTAAATTTGCAGCTATGTGCTTGGATTAGGAAGACAGAATGTATCATTTACATCCGTGGATAACATCAGTAGATTGCTCCCATCCCATAGAAATGCTCCATCCAGAGAATGCAGTTTCCCTTTCCCACCCATTTTCCTTTGGGCGTTTCCCGTGAGATGAGAGTGCACAACCCTAAAATGTTAATTTTCTTTCTCTTTGACAGTAAACTACCATCAAGCTCCCTTGTGTTGTGTGGGTCACCAGTCATGAAAAGGCCCACAGAAAATCTTAGGGGTGAACTCCTCTGGTACAACACAGCATTCAGTGGAGAATTTCGGAAGGCTTTCAAGAAGGAATCACTCCATTTTGATCATTTTATGTATCCTATAGGACAATGAACCCAGGGAATCCTGGCATCTGCCTCTCACTGGAGGATGTTCAGCCCACACTCAGGAAGCTTACACGCAGGAGTAAGGGTGTCTGGAGTAAGGAAGTCTCAGGTTCAGAAGGGGCATCTGCCTGGCTGACGACTTGTGGGGCTGCTGGTGGAGGTTCCCAAGCCAGAGGGAAAGACAAGAAAATGCTTCCTGCTCACCTGGGCTTTTCAGTTCCCAGCTCTGCAGCTCGCCAAGGAGCACCTAATAACATTACTAGAGCCTCAAAGCTTATGCCAGTGCTTGGGACTGATGCCTGGAAAATGGGATGGTTTTCTTCAAATGGTCATTGTTGCTTGATTTCCTCTTTTCTGGAGCCACTGACCCTTGCTGAAGACTCTCCAGAACCTTTCTCACAGATTTCATTCCAAGCTTTGACCGAACCCCTGACCGTAGTCAGCACATGCAGGGATTCTGCCCACAGTAGTTCCAAACTAGTCACATTCCACCTTGCTCAAATGTGGTGAAAACAATCCTAGAGTGGGTCATTTTTAAACAACTTTGCAAAGTACTGCATGTCCAAAACTAATTGTTTTTAGAAATGAGCCCACTGCTGCTAAATTCCTCACTCATGCTTAAACAAAACTCTGCAGAATCCCCAAGTCACCAAAGTTACTTCAGACAGGCAAGCAATGCCAAGACAGTTATTTCAAAAGTGCCAAGCAGTGGAGTCACTTCCCATTAAAGCCAAGCTCCCTGCATATTTTAGTTCCTGTCACTGGAGTATTTCCCATACACTTACCAGAGATCCCCTCACTCCTTTCTTCCCCTCTCTCCCTTTTACCACCTCCCTCAATACTTTTCATGAATCCAAGCTGAGTGAAATTTCATTTCTAACTTTCTCTTGGTAAGATTCCAAAGTAGTTGTTTTCTGTTTTCTTCTCTGATGATCCTGAGTTAACATAGGAGATCAAGGAATCTAACTTCAGCTGTGACTACACCAGGAGGCCTCAAGAAAGATATTTCTATGAAGATAAGTCGTTCAGAGAGAAGCCACATGATTAATTAACAAGTTAGACCAACTGGGAGGAAAAATGCAGAATAAAATACAGGCAATCATTGAGACAGTTAAAAGAGGGGGACGTTAAAGGTAGTGGGAATAACTGTCACTTAGAAATAAGAAAATTAATAAGCTCACTAGAAAAGGATTTTAAAATAATTAGATTAAATTAAGGGGAAAAAAGAGATAGGTTAACAAACACAAAAATTCCTGAGAAGGATATCCACTGGTTGAAAAGTATTTTTCTAGGGACAAAGACTGAAACTTTATCATCTGTGGTGCAAGAGAGGTTAGACATATGTGTATTGCAGGGAGATAAACTGCACAAACTGCACATATGTACTGCAGGGAGAAAGATGTACAAGCAGAAACCTGGACTGTGTCACTATTTTTCTTCTCTTGTGACAAAAGTGAGCTCAATAAAGCCTTTAACCTTTTTTAAAAGGAGGAAAATAATATTGTTAAATACAGACTGTTGGATATGCTGAAGGGCTGAAGGGACATTAACCCATCCTATTATAGAAGTAACATCTTATTACCAGTCTGGTCTTCCTGTCAGAAAGCATCTGGGTAAGGACAGAAGTATGAGAAAATAAGCACATTCAGTGGTCCCCTGAAATTAACAGCACGTTTTTTTCCCCTGAAAGTCAAGATAAAATGGTTTGGCTCCAAGTCATTCAAAAAGCTCTTGGATTACAGGAAGTCCATTCTCATGGTTTGTCCCTCTGTAGCCATTCAAAACCATTTAGACCTGATTTTCCAGTCTTCACCATCAAAATCTTAAAACATGATTAAAAACTTTCAAATGGTTTCCATGTTATTTTCTCCACCTCCCAATGAACTTTGCTTGGCTGCTTTCACTGGGACATTCCACTGAAACCTGCAGCAGATAAAGCATTATCCCATTTCCAAGCTTTCTTTCACAGGCTTGAACTCTAGAAAATGCTGGCTATGGATTTTGGTCCCTGATGGGGTCTGGCAATCATTAATTCTAATTTTTATATATTCCTTTCAAAACTCAGCCTTCAATAGAAAGGTAACAGCAACATGAAATGCTAGGGAATTACCCATGCCCTACCCTCCCTTACCTCTTCTGGAAATCCCTGCAAAACAAAACCCAGGGTGAATTCTCCTTCTAATACCAGGTACCAGAACTGACATTCAAAGACAAACCCTTTTCTAAAGTGTAAAGGTAAAAGGTCCTTGTTATTCCTGTAATCCTTTAGCAGTTGGTCCTTTTATATGGCTGTTTACCTGCTCCTATGATAATCACAACTACTTTTATAAAAGGAAATATTGTGGAATTGTTAATTATAGAAAACAACACAACGTTGCCTCAGCCAGCGGGTGTCAATGACTTGATTTCATCTTCCCTCCCTTAAATTCCAATGCCCCAATTTTCATTAAAATTGTGTAATCTGCTTCTCATTACAGCAGGTCAAATCTCAAGCTGGAATTTAGCTTTTGCCTTCTGTTGTTAAAAGTCAAGCATTTTTAAGAGGAAAACGCTATGCTATCATGATGAATTCCAGGGATTTTCTGAGGAACTTTTAGGGTTACGACTAAACAAATTGAAGAATTCTTTCAGAACTAGTGAAGTTCCTAAAATGTGGGTGAGAGAATGTAGCAACAAACCCCCTAACTTCTTGTTTCATAGATTCACTGAGACCACTTAGCATGAAAAAGCTCAGGAGAAATGTAGTGGGTGCATGGAGTTGGAAATCTGTGTCCAACCTTCATGCCTAGGAACAAAGCATGGAGGAGTTGAACTGCCTAGTGCAGGGAACAGGGTACCCAGAGTGAAATCACAGCTCTGACCCCCTGACAGCCAAGAAAAACAAGCACAGTAAGCACTTTGATTTTCTCAATCACTTAACTTCTTCTCCTATCTCAAGAGCCACTTAAAAGCAAAGGTGACATTGAAGGCAGAGCCACGGACACTTCTGAAGTCTGTACATGAAAGTTTTAACCTGCAGAGCCTTGGCCAGGGTGCTTGAGGAACAGAGCAAAATCTGTGCTCACAAACAGACCTTCCTGAGGAAGGAAAGCACTCGATCGATAACGCAGCCTTGGAGGCTTCGTTTCAGTTCTCTCTTCCAAAAGGTAGTCAATGCTTTGGATAAATATAACTGGATTGAAAGCATTCTGCAAAAAAAGTTCAAGTTAAAGTCAACTGCTTATGGCTGAAGCTTAAAAACCAGTTCTGCATAGGTTGGAGTAAAAAAGAAAGATTGTTGCTTGTAATCTCTTACATTTCATACTCCCAGTAATGAATAATCTCTAAAAGCTTTTGTCATCTCTGTTATTAAAATGCATTTCTACAATCATAAGAGAACTTGGGCTTGGTTTATTTACACTCCAGTGAGAGCAGGCCCTGCCTAGTGGAATGAATAAGCTGCTGAAATGGTCCCGAAGAAGCTTATATTTGGACCTGAGATATTTGGGAATAGATAACTCTTACCTCTTTTCACACACACCACACAGAGGCACTGTCAGTAATGCTTGGGTTTTCATTCAAAGTAACATTATTTCAGAAATGACAAAATGTTTTTTCAAGCAAAGCAGTCAGGCTAGAATCTGCTACTCTCCAGAGTAATTTTTGAGACTAATGTTCCTCAGAAGAAAACTCTTGAGGGTTTTCATGTGAGAAACAAATCCAAAAGAGTAAGACCACGCATAATCAGCATGTATCCCAGGCATTAGTGAGCACAGTGTCCTGCCTTGGACAGTGGTGGTCATTGCCAGAGACATTACATGATGTGGGAGAGCCAGACAAACACATGGGAAGAGACAGAACATCACAAAATATATGAAGTTCCTCTAAGTAATACGTGCGGAACTGTATGGAAAAGAAAAGTATCTTCTTTCAACTGCTCCCACATAGGAAGCCACAGATTTTAACTGGCTTTGATTCACAAAGCCTTGTTTCACAACCCACTGCCCACTTCTGGTGACCTGGATGGGGGTTCCACACACCCCTTGCTGCCACTGTCCAGCACGGACATTTTACATGGAGGGAGAAATTAGGGACAGAAGCAGCTCACCACTGAGCTGTCTCAACACTGAGACCCAATATACAGTCAGTGATGTCCTCTGTCTTCTGAAGGGGTTCTGCAGCTTAGGCACCCCCAGGGGACCTCATTCCTGCTCAGTCACTGTCAGTTCAGCAGCACATAAAGAGAATAAACTCGCCAGGACATTTTTAGCTATTTCAATAAATAAACAAACCCAGACTGCTCACTCTCTGTCTTACCAGTACACCTCCAAAGGGCTCATATGGGGACATGGACGGATGATCCATTCTAGATATGACACTTTGGCACTTGAGAAACAAAACCCTTTGCATAAAACAACCAACAGGAATCACTTCTGTGCTGCTGTGTCCCTCTGACACATGAGCAGGCCTGCAGGTGTGAAGTTGTTCACAAACCCACACTGGCCTTCCCCAGCCAGTGCAGCGTGAGCCAAGTGGCACAAACAGGAGCCCTCCCCTTGGATGCTGCCCCACCATTTCACCAGGGTTTGAGTTTGGTATGTGGGCAAAGTGGCACAGTGCAAAGTCCCTCAAGAGACTGCAGCGTGCCAACGTCCCTGGCTGAGCAGGAGATGTGACTCAAGGACTGACAGAGAGCTCAGCCCTTCCCTCTGGAGATCAGACATTGCTGGGACACTGCTGTGAACCAAGACTGAGTGAAATGGGATCTCTACCCAAATTCTGCATCCTCTTTCAGTCATGGTTCTTGAAAAGTAGTGGTTTCTTGCGTGACCAGAAAAGTGAAGCCCTACCTTGTGCTTACCTTTCTTCCTATCTTCATTATAGCTGTTGAACAAAGTGGTTGGACAGAGGATTCTTCAAAGGTCCAGTGGATGCTCATTCCAGCAACAAATCAAAGCAGCTGGACAGATCAATTTTTTACCAATCAGCCAAAGCCAGTACCTCCTAATTTTAGCAGATTGATTTTGTACATGAAAAGACAGTTTCTGTTTCTAACGATATGTGTTAACAGTTCAGGAAGCAGCAACAGGCAAGTGCCATATTGGAGCAAAGACTATCCTGAGTTTATCTGTGCCTGCAGTCAGATCGTGAAATCCCCTGAGAACAAGTTTGCTTGTGTTTTCAAGAACTCCTTGCTTTCAATCTAAATAGATGCCAGAGAAATAAAGCCATCTGAATGTCAGAGCCTGGGAACTGGTAGTGGAATTGCCACTGGAGTGAGCAATGGGATGCAAAGGAACATGGAGAGTTTTGTTTCAAGAGAGAATGGTATGGTGACTCCTATAGATAAGAAGCACTAGAATGTATAAACTCTGGAAATTTTGGCAATTAATTGGTGAAACTGAATATTAGAATAGTAAAATCTAAAAGATAATTAGGTTTTGATAGAGTAATGATTAAATAGATTTTAACAAATACTAGCTTGAACTCTCCACACTTTGGCCATGGTCACATCCTTGCTTCATTATCTTCAAGCATTTTTGAAGCCATAATTTTGTCCAGATGAATAACTGGGGACCAATAGATCTTACCTACAGTTCTGCTGTTTGGTATGAGCAACTAATCCCACAGTGACATTGACCAGTTTGCATTCCCCCCCATAAGATGAAACTGTTTTCAAAGGTATTTATTTGTGAAGTATTAATCAATCTGCTTCCAGGAATGTGACAATAACAGAGAAGGAAAAAGTAATGGTGGTCAATTTGTACCAAATCAATCATTATGGATTACACACTGATTTTATGATACAATTGATGCCCTTTGCTCTTTTCCTGGCTCAAATTTATCATTCAGCAAATAATTCCTTGAAATCTTTGAGACCTTCCCAGAAAACATTGCTGTTCTATTTCTGTGGGTTTTTATATGCGCTCATTTCTATGGCAGATGATTAAGCTTTTAATTTGAATCACTAATGTTAGGTCAATGGTAAACTTCTGAAAATGCAATTGTTATTTGGGAGAAATAACTGCCAAAAGATTTTGATAAATAGCTTCAATAGATTCCATAAGTATATGTAGCACTTTCATCTGAAAAGCAGCACAGCTTGTATCTGGACCTCAGAGAAGCTGAGACTCATTTTGGCTTTTCACTCTGGCACTTTAAATGAGAAGAAGATGTCAAAGGGAACAAGAATAAAGCAACCAATGAGGAGGGGAAAAAAAAGGAACCTGCAGATCAGTATCTATAAGGCAAACTGTAAAACTGCAGTAGCAACTTTCAAATCCATTTTCCAAATGTACAAGATGTGCTGTCTAGTCAGGGAACTACAGAGGAGCTCCCCTTGCAGCCATTCTATGGATTGTGACAAGAGCCAAGAAACAGGTCAATATTCTGAGTGCTTTGAAAATAATTCCCTTTGCAGAAACTCTAAAAAGTGCAAATACCTCCCAAAGATGACAGTGTTGTTCTAATCATGTATCTCATTTTTACAATAGGCCTGGAATTGAAGCCAAATCAATTTAAAGGCAACATAAAAGCAGATTCATATGTTATAGTAGGCTTAGGCTACAACATATCTCAGCAACACCTGGGAGCTTGTTTTATTCTCTGCATGATAATTGTTTACTGAAAGAAGGGAATAAAGTTAATGTATAAAATCAGTTTTTGAAATATTTTAGGAGTATATTAGCGCTCTGGAAAGAAATACTTAAAATAATGAATAGATAATATCCAGCTCTCTTGTGTATCATCAGAATCCATTTCCCCTCTGTCCAGCACCCACCTGTACTGACCTAAAATGCTCAGTCTAATAATAGTAAGAAGAAACTACTGAAAGAGTTCAGTCATGGTTGGATGGAAAATTCACTCCTTGTTCCTAAAATTTAGTTCTCTAGATATACAGATGGGCACCAAGCAGGGGAAATATTAAGAGAGCCTGAAGAGCTCAGAATGGGGTGGGCATGATGGCACAGTTTTCCTCTCCTCCAGCTCACAGAAAGCATTTCTGCTTCCACAACCCAACTGTCCCAGGAACCAGGGCGTGGCCAAACCCTGGGCAGCACCTCCTGCCCCAGCCATGGACCTGCTCGAGGCCTGAGCACCAAGAGCCATGGACCTGCTCGAGGCTCGAGCATCGGGAGCCATGGACCTGCTCGAGGCCTGAGCATTGAGAGCCATGGACCTGCTCGAGGCCTGAGCATCGAGAGCCATGGACCTGCTCAAGGCCCGAGCACCAAGAGCCATGGACCTGCTCAAGGCCTGAGCATCGAGAGCCATGGACCTGCTCGAGGCCCAAGCATCGAGAGCCATGGACCTGCTCAAGGCCTGAGCATCGAGAGCCATGGACCTGCTCGAGGCCCGAGCATTGAGAGCCATGGACCTGCTCGAGGCCTGAGCACCAAAAGCCATGGATGTGCTCGAGGCCTGAGCACCAAAAGCCATGGATGTGCTCGAGGCCTGAGCACCAAAAGCCATGGACCTACTCGAGGCCTGAGCATCGGGAGCAGCTGCAGCCACGCAGCACCACTGCGCTCCCTTGCTCAGGACCCCCCGTGCGCAGGGGCTTTCCAGCAGGCTCTGGGTTTTATGGATGCAGCATGTCTCTCATCAGAGCCTGAGTTGTGTACATAACTCGTGCTGACCTCTTCCTTCTCCACTGAGGCACTTGTCCGAGCCAGAGATCTGTCGGGCGTCACCAGGCCGCTTATTTGACGCACTATTTTTAAATAACTCACAAATATTTAAACAACATTTCTATCAGCATTACATGTTTAGAAGACATCCAGGAATGTCAAGAGTACCCGAGCTGGCTGGCCCACATTGAGCACAGCCCCGCAGCAGTGCCGAGTGATCGAGTGGCCTGCAGCTCCCGGCAGCTCATGCAAAGCCCCTGGCAAGCGACGCGGAGCTTTCAGCACCCCGGCGAGAGGGCTTTTGTGAGACAAGCTGGGAATGCACACTGTGACCGCCTGACACACCAAGCCTTAGCTGCCTTTGTTATGGTTTAGCTGTGATTTGGTTTTAGGGAATAACAAAGAAGGCAAAGCCAGTACTGAAGACATCAATATCCAATTTTTGGTCCTTTTATCTCTATGATGTCTCTCAGCTGCTCACAGGTCCTCTCTCAGAGGACCTGACAGCACCCGTTCTGGCTAGCAATCCTTTGCTGGTTCTCAGAAAGGCTGTGAGACCAAGTCTCAAGACTAACTGTGCCAGTGCTCCTCACACAGCAGTGTAAATACAAAAGCCAGTTGGATTTTAGTTCTAATTTAATGCACATTTAGGATATATGGCTGTATCTTCTGTAACATCTCCACTATCAGGTGATGGGTGTAAAGGCATCCCCTATCCAGGCAATAATGCAAACCAATTTAATAATTTCTGTTTTGAAAAAGGAGCAGGGCCAGTAAAGCTTGATTTTAACACCTCAAAGCCTTTACGTCGGTTATCTTACTGCTTGGCTGTAATAGACTTTCAAAACTCAACAGAAGAGTTTCACACATTCTGAATTTGAAGAAGATTGCTGCTAAGATGTTCAAAATAGAAATACTGACACTGAAGCACCCAAACCAATAAAACCTGTTCATAAAAGCACTTCACATCAAAAGACATCAATGTGCTTTAGCTTACTTCAGATTTCAGCAGCGCTCAGTCCTTGCCTAAGACTGGAGCAAAGCTTGGTGCCAGTCTACCTGTGATGGGAGGCTGCATCCATTCTTACAGGTGTCCAGGCATAACACAGCCCCTTTATTGAGCCAAACAGTTTTTCCTTGGATGGCTTGGCTGTGTAGGCTACTAAAGGACATGAAGTGGACAGGTTACAACAGTGCTGTCTTAAGAGAGGACAGGGAAGGAGCATGAAGCACACCGTGAATCTTCACCTTCTATTTTAAGCAATGGTGGCTAAGTCAGACTGGCAGGAAATACACATTCATTTCCTTTGCTTGCCAAGCATCTACAACATTACTTGGGACAAATGTTATAGGCTGGAGCAGAGTTAGTTTTGGAAGGAACAAGGTACATATTAGTGACCTAGGCAAGGTAACAAGTCAAGTATGCATTCCCTATGTAAAAGGCTTCAGAAGGACCAAGGAAAAAAAGTACATTTTTCTGTCAATATTAGGATGCCAGCACAGGTAAGCACCTGTAAGTTGTGCCCTGCAGAAAAGCAATTTCTCACTTTCTGCAAAACATCTTTACCTGATATTTTGCATACTATAAGGCTATATCAGTAAGATCTAAATCTCTTTTGCAGAGAAGACACCATCCCTATGTCTGCCAGTGGCAGAGAAGTAAAAGGATTCAGGCTGCCTGATTCCAAACACCCTTCCCAACACACTGCCACTATGTACAAAGTAGGAACCCAGATCTCAGGTTGGATGTGCCCTTTTCTGTAGGTGTAAACCTTGTGAGAATGAATGGGTAGGTGTGTGCTGCAGTTCATGTGTTGCTAAGTTTAGGGATATTTACCTTTGCCTACAAAGCACTGCCACATATTTCTGTGACAGGAAGCTTTGCCTTGTCTCCCCACATTTAAGAGTAACTATTGTTGTCAGGTTCCAGCTGGACACAGGAATGCTGTGCAGTTTCTAGCCGTGGCATTCAGATTGTCCTTACCTCTGATAATAGAGAGTGAGGGAGTGCCTGGGCTGATAGGACCTGATGGGTTGGTTTACATCAACAACACTTACTCAACTTCACTATAACTTTTTCCAGTTCTTCTAAAGGAGGCAGTATAGAAAAACAAATATTCATACACAGCCTTTTTGCTCCTCTCCAGAACTGCCCCACTTCATCTTTAAGAAGTAAAAACAGCAAAAGGGAAAGGAAAAAAAAAAAAAAAAAGGAAAGGACACTGCTCTGTTGCAACATCAAGCCAGCGTAAGCAGTGACAGCACCCACATGAAATATTTTACCATTAATGGCTCCAATAGCAATGTTTCTGGATGACCTATGGAAGCCCTGCAATCAGAAATAGCCAAGCTTTGCTCAGCCCCATTTCAAAATCATGGTTCTCTGATGAGAAGGGAGTTGCCCTCACATGTACCATCAAATTTAGAGATCCATTTAAGTCCTTTTGATGTTATTTGAATGATTACTTCTGAAAGGTTATAAACCAAAATGCAGCTAAGCCATATTTGTTTTTTCTTCAATGTTTGGAAAGTGTAAACACTTAAATCATCAACCAAGTGCATATCATTCATACTCACCATACCTTTTAAAAGCATACTTAGCATACTGCTGAGAAAGATTACTCTGCTGACAAAAATCAAGTGTCTGGATTAATTTAAAGGAGTGCATTTCACAATCCATCATTCCAGAGTAAGAGAACAAGGAACTGCTCGGTTAAATTAAATTGTGAGTTGCTCTGGAACAAATTAAAGGAAATTAATCTCTGCACTATGTCTAGTCCAGATGTGTAATTCAGGGCTGATGCTATTAAAAGCCAAATGGTCTATCTGGGTTTCATAAAGACTGAATCATTTTACAACTAATATTTACTTGCACTCTTGCACAACATGAGAAGCAGCAGGATTTGTGGCTTGTAAGACGAGCTGGCAGTTTGAGGCCAGGGTTCTTCAAGGACTTTTTGAAGGAGAACAGGTGTGGGAAACCAGCCTGGGAATGGTGGGGCAGAAGCAAAGCCCTCTGAGCCAAGAGGTCAGCAAAGAGAGAGGATGCTCATTGCTCCCACCATGGCATGTTCAAACAGCGGGGCCTTCCCCAGGACACCTTGGAGGCCACCAGGGTTGGATTTGGTCCATGTGGGTCAGCTTAAGGGTTCCATGTCACACCTGCCTGGCCCCAGCTGGTTCACTGGGGCCCTTCTGGGCTGGAGGGGGTTTGCCCTCTGAGAAAAGGGTTTTATTTGATAACCCCAGAGCCCACATGCAGACACAGCCCAGCTCAGCAGAACAGATTATCTCCTGAGGAGACTTTACAAACAAGAGAGGGAATGAAGAAACTTAACAGAAGAGTAATAAGGAATATACATCCATGTAAAACTCCTTGTGGTACCAGTCAGCTCTAGCTTTGCATGTGTTACCCACAGCCCATTTCTCTAAGTGTGCTTTTACTCTTTTTTCCTTTTTTTCCCCCCAATCTTTAAATAACCATTTACTATCAACTGCCTCCTTAATTTTCACTTTAAATTTTCAGTTTCTTTCCTCCCTGACTTTGTATAGATATATTTAATCTAAACTTTTCCTAGCAGAAGAAAGAGTAGTTTGAAAAACAATGTTCCAATGAAACTCCTTTATAACCAGTTCCCCTTAAAAAGGAAATCAGAATATTATCCTCCTATACCTGACAACATTCCAGGGAAAACATGAGCTTATTTAGTTTATGTTAATTTCCTTAACTAGGTCATTTAGGCAGCAGTCGCTGTGGCCAGTGGAGGTACCAGCTGAGCACTGAGAACCTGAAAGGTTTAGTGACCTGAAGTTTAATGGCAGAGCAAGAGTTCAGCCAGTGTAAAGCATTACAGGTGGTGCAGACACTGAAGGGAGAGTGGAGCTGTGTCTTTGAGCTGGAGCTGAAAGGAAACCTGCAGGAGAGCCAGCAGTGCTGCTCTGGCTTCTCTCCCTGCAGACTGAGATTGCATAACTCTTCTCCTCCAAAATGCATGCCCACAGGCTGGTGTGCTGGGACAGGCTGTGGCTCTGAGCTGAGGAGCCAGGCTGTGAGTCAGACCTCTACAGCCTCGCAACCATGAAGCAGCAGCCACAAGCTGTGGCCTGAAGATGGTTCTGGTGCTGCCACCAGCAAACAGGTCAAGTGGATCTCATCTCTGGCAGCAGCAGCTTGTTCCTCTCTCGTGTCCAACCTGTTGTGGTTATCCCTAGCTTGTAAATCCACACACTAATCAGCCTGGGAGTTAACATTTCCATAAATTTTGATTTCCAATGTGCTCTACTTCTCCACAGCAAAAGAGGCATCTTGTTTCTCAGGTTCTACCTGCACACTCCAGAAAGGACCAAAATACAGGGGAAGGTGTTCCTCTGAAGAGCTTTGCTGAAAGGGAGAAGGCAAAGTCAGAGAGGAGATGTGCACAAGGTCATACAGCAGGTGAATGAATGGGAAAATCCAAATACAGAAGCCCTTACAGGACCTCATCCTTCAGGCCAGCCATCACTGTCTCTTCTGAAATCAGAAAAAATGAGCATTGGAGATCATTTCCATCATCTTAGTGTGATTAATCCTACTCTGCTGTAACTGCTGAAATACCAACCATTTGTTTTTATACATTTGGCAAAACACCTTTTCCTTTTATTGCCTCGGCCAGATCAGCCCAATTTTTCAGGCTGATTGTGCGTTTGGCAGTAATGCACCTAAATGGCTCTGCTGCCGCAGGACGGCCGAGCACCAGCACGGGGAGATTTATAGCACTGAGCCCCAGGTAAGGATGCTCCATTTTCCTGCAGACTGATTCCTACTGTCTATTGCAGCGATTTAAGTGTTTTTTCAAAGAACACATTTGAAGAGCTGAAATGGATACACACTGTCAGCTCCTGGCAGTTTAAGTGCAAACAGCTGTCCTGAAAGCTCTGTGCAGCACCACAAAGAGATGAGCCTCTGTGAAAGCTAGTCAATCAAAGAAGATAAATCTTTGTGTCAGTTCCAATTATTGAGATACTCCAGTTAACTCAGGGAATCACAGACATTAGACTGGCTTTAAATGCCCACGTGGTTGAGACTATACCATTGCTCCTGAGAGGCAATTTCACTGTCTGACAGATCAAGAGGCTTTTCTCAGCTAGTTAATTCCAATTAAGTTTTTCCTCTCAATTTCATCCCACTATCCATTATCCTCAGTCAGCTACCCTTCACAATTCCACTCCTGCCATGCTGCTCGTGCCAAGACTTCTGGAAATAGTGACATTATTACAAGTACCTGGTGATGACACCCATGAGGCCTCCCAGTGCCTCCCAGGCCTCAGAAAAAAAGCTGGTTTCTGTCTTAAACAGCTCTTTCCAGCTTCTACAGCCTTTAAATAAAGCTCTACACTTCAATTTAGGTACATCAGTAACCTCCCCTCCTTGTGCTTTGCCTCTTGTCCTCTGATAAACTTTGTTTCTCCCAGCTCCCCTGACTTCAGGCAGCAATCAAAGTGTAAAGGAGATGTGTTTAGATGGTGTAGCACTAGAAAAGAGCTGCTGCTGAAAAATTACCTCCTGATATTTTTCTAGAAGTCCACAAGCACCGGTGTCCTGAAAGACGTCAGAATAGATAACAAAACACAAAAGGTTACACGGCTGCCTCATGAACTTTATATAAAGCAAAATTATAGGGTATTCTAGTAAATGATTCCTTTCCTTCCTCCTCCAAAAATCAATTGGAATGGCTGTACCCTTCAAAGTGGATGGGATTCATCAGTGTATTGTCTCTGATATCACAAGAGGCTGGTCACACAGCACAGCTCCCCTTCCCTTAACCACATTGCTGTCCCTCTCACACGCTCAGGAAGACAAATGGAATTAAACCATCTGTAAACATATTCCTCCAGCTCAGGAAGGTCAAGGGGTTTGCAAGTTTATTTCAAGAAACAAGAGGAATTTAGCCCTTTATTCAACACAGCAGCGAGCATCAAAGGATGACGAGCTGCTCTGAGGAAGCAGGTCCCCTTAGCCGAGGCAGGGGTGCCAGGGATAAAGTGTGTGCATGGCCAGGTCAAGGTTGGAGCTCCAGCCTAGATTTACACCAGTGTAAAGGAAAGCACTCCCCAGCCCAGTATTTACATTATTCAGGCCAAGGAAAAAATGTAGTGGCAGCTGTGAACAGCCCTGATGGGAGGACCTTCATACAGGGGTTTGGTTTGTTGTTGCAGCTGACTCTCTGCATCTCCTTTATCTTTTCTTTTTTTTCCCCTCCTTTCAGAGATGTTTGACCTTAAATGCAAAAGGATAACGTAGGTCAGGAGGAGTGTTTATTATGTATGAGTTATTTTCTTTCATCTTAGCAAAATCCTTTTGTAAAAGTTGGCAGAAGTCCCTGTTACAGCTAAATTTTGGACCCATGGGTGATCTGGAATTTAAGATTATTTATGTCTCAGTATAAAAAAAGCAGTGGAAAGGAAGCAAATTCAAAGAAAATAATCAGAGCACAGCTGAAGTCTGTAGCTTTACTTGTTTAAAGCATTCAAGTCTACCACTGCCCTCCTCTTCACTGATGTTGGGTGACTGTTTCAGTGGTTTGAGGCTTGTGTGTAGAAGCTGGAGCAGTTGTAGAAACGACACATCCCACTGTTTCGGTGTTGTTCCACAAGGCAAGGAGCATGAAGCACTTTATAGATTCAAAGAACAAACTTGCACAGCAGAGCTCCTGTGTACAGGTGTGCTGACATTACCTGCAACTCGTGCTGCAGTTTAACTGCACTACAGGTACAGAGAGGAACAGCAAGAGCAAGTGCAGAGCAAACCCCGCTGCTGCTTCACTCCCATCTCTTGTCCATGGCTTCACTGGGCTGGGCTTGCAGGCAGCCTGACTCTGCTGTCCTCACTCACTCTGGTGTGTGGCTCCTCAACAAACCACCTCTGCCTCCAGGGAGCTGTTTGCACTGTAAAAAGGAACTGCTGAGTGTGAACCAGAGCTGAAGATCAGCCCTGGTCTGCCAGTGCTGTCCAGGCTGGGGTCATTGCAGGGAAGATCATTCCTGAAGGGTGGGGCTCTAAAGAACATATTTAGGAAAGGGTTATTTTTATGTGCTTATTCCCAGAATGGTCCCAGGGTAAATCCATACTGGCTGTTTTTCCAAGTCTCATTTACTCTTAATATAAAACCAAGGCAAAAGTTCTTAAACTATTCAGAAAACAGCTTTGCCTCATGACCGTGCTATTTCACAGCCATCTTCCAACAGAGGTAAAGGGAAAACCACAGTTGTTCCTCATAGAAACACGCAAAGAGACAACTCTCAAAACCTTGTACCATCAGTCAGGGGTCAACCCCAGTGACAGGACAGGCTCTGTCCACACTTCTCCTTTGGCTGCTCATTTCCCCAGCAGACCTCTCTGCAAACAGACACCACTCCTCGATTCCACCCCCCCAGTGCACAGAACAAGGAAGAAAGCAGCACCCCACAGCCCCTCCAAATCGTGCCCCAGGAGCCAGGGGTAGCTGTTATTACTCAGCTTGAGGCTGAGCAGACCTGTCTCAGTTTTGAAGAACACATTTGAATGCAGAGCAGTTTTCACTTTGAGGCATCCTCCCCCTCCAGCACGAGCAGACATTAAATATGTGCATATTTAATGCTCTGCCAGCTCTGCAGCCATCAGGTTGGATCAGCAAGGAGAACTCGCCTGAGTAATTCAGGTGTCTGTGGAATGTCAGAGCCTGCAGGTACAGCTAGGGTGACATTTTCAGAAGTATCTACATTTCTTAGGCTCTTCAAGCTCCATTGAAACTTGCTTGAGGTGAATTTGAATGGAACATAGGCCCCCAGATCTCTTTTGTATTTTAGGTTAGCTTATATCCTTAAATTTTGCAATAAATAACAAGCAGACACTGCTTGGAAAGATGGGAGCAGAGTAGGAGTTTGGATAGCATGATCATGGGCACAAGTGCACAAAATTACTTTGAATATTGAAAGTATATTTAATGTGGTGCTCAAGGTCACACAGCACATCAATGGGCAAAACTGAACCAAAGCCCTGAGGGCATATTACTTGCAATCAGATGCAGGAGTAATTGAGTAATTGCCCAGACTTAGAAGCAGCATTACATCAACTTAACATATGGCTATAAAGGAGCTTGGGGAGCTTCCATGATCTGCTGAAGGGGAGAGAGAGTCAAGAGCAGGGCTGACATTAGACTTGAACAGCCTAATATCACACAGGTAACCTGGCACAGGGAAGTCTGCTGCTATTTATACTCCATAAAAATTCTGATTTTAGTGCCATAGTTTTCAGTGTTTCCACTGCTGGAAACATGGGGAGTCCTCCACTGGAAAGACACATCTTGCTGACTGTTGGCACTGTGTTGGGAGACCCTGAGGTGAAAGACACCCAGTGATTTGGCTCTGGCACCTGGCATGATACTGCTGGGTAGGTGTGTCCCTGTGCCTGGCAGTGAGAACCTGTCCCTTGGCTGCTGAGCTTCCCCACCAGCTGCTGGTACAGCAGTGTCTTTACCAGCCCTACCTGGCAACCACTTGCCACTCATTTCAGCTGTCAAAATTATATTTATGCTAGTGCAGTATTTCCTGTTTCTTAATTTGGATGGTTCCCTCAGTCATTTTTCCACTAAAATGCTCAAGCATTTTTTGAAAACATCTAAACAGGAAGAGACCTGACCTCTCCTCCCTGAACATCGTGTGCTCCCTTCTCCTGGCAGCAGCAGATCGCTCCTGTGCCAGCTGCTGCGGCAACTCCAGGACAAGCTGAGGGTGGCTCCCATACCTTGGGATGCACGTGGGCTCTGCTTGTGTGCACTCAGGGTGTCAGAGACAGAAATATTATAGTCTATGACTTCAACATTTTCTTGAAGGACTTTTAAAACTGTGTTATAAAAGCTGCAGAGAAGACTATCACAGCCTGAATGGGGCCCTGACTGAGGCCTTACACCGCTCAATGATGAAGAGAAGATAAAGTAACAGCTCAGGGCTGGGGACATTCATGAAGCACAAGCTTAACCTCTCCAAGGTGGAGACCACAGCCCCAGGGCTATCAGCTGCCAGGCTCCCACAGACCCTCGAACCAAAGGAGGAGAGGCTTTGGGTGTGTTGGGAAAGCCTCTGGTCAGAGGTGCAGTGACCGCCCATCCTGCCCTGTGCAGAGGAGCCCAGCTGAGGGCCCTCACCCAGGGGGGGAAGCTCATCCACAGCAGAAGGGGTGACAGGGCCCATCACAGGGACCCCAAAGGGGTGCCCAGACCCTGCACCAGAGATGATGCAACAGACCCTCAGTGTTGCAAGGGACAGTGTGTCAAGCCAGCCTCTGCAAGGGGAGACACATGGGCGTTACCACCTGGCCCAAAGCGTGCATTAACCCACGGGATTCTGTACTCTTTGGTATGTGGCGGCGTGTGGTGTGGTGGCATGTGGTGTGGAGGTGTGTGATGTGGCAGCGTGTGGTGTGGTGTGGAGGTGTGTGGTGTGGTGGTGTGGTGGTGTGTGGTGTGGAGGTGTGTGGTGTGGTGGTGTGTGGTGTGGTGGTGTGTGGTGTGGTGTGGTGAGGTGTGGTGTGGTGGCGTGTGGTGTGATGTGCCGGTGTGTGGTGTGATGTGTGGTTGTAGTGGTGTGGAGGTGTGTGATGTGGTGGCGTGTGGTGTGGTGTGTGGTTCTGGTGGTGTGGAGGAATGTGGTATGGTGGTGTGGAGGAATGTGGTGTGGTGGTGTGGTGGCGTGTGGTGTGATGTGGTGTGGTGGTGTGTGGTGTGGAGGTGTGTGATGTGGTGTGTGGTGTGGCAGTGTGTGGTGTGGTGTGGTGTGGTGTGCCCTGCTTCCCCCTGCTGCACATGTGATCCCAGCCAAGGTCCCGCACACAAGGAGCAGCGAGGGAGCACCGGGCTGCCTGGGGAGCTGCACTCCAGGCTGGGCCAGCATCCAAGGCACAATATCCCTGCTGAAGCTGGGCAGACCCTGATCTCAAGATCAGAGATGCCACAGAACACAAGGAAGGAATCCCACTGTACATCCCTGGCTGTGTCCTTTGTCCAGTCTTAGACTGGCAAAGCTGTGCTTGATTTTGGTGGCGAATGAAAGCCACGGTGTGATGCCATCATTGATTCAACAGCTACACTTCACCCAAGAACTGCCAGGGTGCAGCAGGTGGGGTGGCCTTGCCACTCTGGGTCTGTACACAAACCACTTCAAACAGCAGGCTTCAAATGCTGTCATCGCTTTAGTTATTCAGCAAATGCCTCTCCCTCTAATATACTCCGAGTCTTCTAATGACATACCAAGGCTTTTATAGATCTGTAACAAGTTCAGAAGATGACTTTCCTATGCCATGACCAGCCTGCCCAAAGCTGACCATGTACGTATTCTACCCCTGCTCAGCACAATGCTCAATGGAAAAACACACAAAATTAATGCTCCCTGTGCTACCCAGCTGATTAAAGATTCAGCTCAGATGGGAGAGGAAGTGCAGGGTCCGGCACAGTTTCCTGTGTGCCTATAAATATCCATTTGGGATGGTTTAGGCAGAGGTCAGCCCCAGACAGCTGTACAAGTGCCGGCCTCCATTCGCCTTGTGCTGCTGGAGTGGCAGAACTTGTCCCCCTTAGACAAGAGCTTTGGGACACAGACTGTGAGCTCCTGCTACCTCGCTGATGTTAGTGAGGGTTTGACATCAGCTGCAGTGGCAGCAGGGCCACTGGGTACCTGCCAGGACAGGGGTCCCACCAAGGTCACCCCCATGGGCTGGCACCATGTGAACCTCTCCAGTCACCTGCTGGTCTCTCAGACTTTGCTGAGTGGCCCATGAAAGCTAGAAATGTTTCCAAAATGCTCTAGAAGACAAGGACAGACAAAAAGATGCTATTCCTGTGCTTTGGTCCAACAAAGGGACCTTAGGCAGCAGTTTTGCCCTGCTCAGGGTGGGTTGGTTGGGGGTCTCCAGCACAAGTGGCACTCCTGGTCCCCGCAAACCCAAGCACACTGTGACATCTAGTGGCAAGTTACCCCAGAGCCCAGGGAGAGCTGTGTCTGACAAGCCTTTCCCACAGCTCCTGGACAGCCAGCCCAGACTGGTTTGCTTTGTGACACACTCTTGAGGTGCCGCTGTACACCCACACCTGTATTTACGTGTAACAGTGAGTGTTGCATGTACGTGTGAGTATGAATGAGAGGACGTATGACAGCTCTTTGCTCAGGCTGAAGTGTGCAGGAGACAGGGACCATATTTGGTGTGCAGCTTGGACCATATTTGGCATGGATTTCAACCATGGTCCCCCAGCACTGACCAGTGCTGGTGTTTGACCAGCTCAGGTGGCCTTGCCAACATTTCCCAGAAGCCAGGGGCACACAGCCTTTGTACAACCAGAGAGGTGGAGCAGCAGACACGGCACCCTGTACCCTTCCTGCACATTCACCTCCACCTCCTCCCCATCCTTTGGCAAGGTTTATTTAATATTTCACCCTTTTTTTCAGAATCCATTCGATTTCATGCACCGCCATCAGTGACACACTCCATATTAGCAGAATAACCATACAGAAATTAAATCAATAGGCTTTTTCTAACAAGTAGAAAGGCCCCATCATGCACGTCTGGGCAGCATGAGTCAGGGATGTCATCTGATTACTGGGCTGCTCTGTGAAAGAAGGGACAAACAGATACCAAATATGGGGAGTAAAACTGAGAAAAAAGGTCACATTTCAGAAGATCCTCATTCCTGTGTGAGAGATCAGAACTGGGCAGTGAAGTGGAAGCTGCTGTGCAGCACATGAGCACTAGCCTCCTCACACAAGCAACCTCTGCACACTCACCACAGGCCTGCCCCCCACAAATTCCCTGCTCCTGGAGGACAATGGAAACAACAGCAAAGTCTGCAGTGTCAGAGCCCTGGGAAGCTGAAACCAAGGTGGGCAGCACCCACCCTGTTTCGGGTACTTTGGGTCTCTGAAACAGGCTGAGATCCACAAGTGGTGCCCAGGCTCCAGTGCCAGAAGATGTCAGGCACCACAGTGAAACCTCGGCCTCTCCTTTGTATCTGCCTTTAATAAAGTTTTGTTTAATGCACAAAACGGTTACGTATTCTATATGATTTATTCACCAGAGAAGCCAAGTTCCCTTCCCACATAAGCATTCCTTCCAACAGCTCCAGGTCCTGCCTTTTCCCAGGAGCACTGAGGGAAGCAGGATGAGGTGGAGGAGGGATGGGAACAGCAGGCAGTGTGTGTGCTCAGCCCCCTGCTGCACAAAGCTTGCTGGATCAGTTTTTGGCAAGTGTCAGATTTTTTGGAGGGCCAGTTTTTTGGCAGGTGTCAGATAACATTAACCCTGGAAGTGTGAACCCTGGAAATGGTGAACTTCAGAAGCTGGAACAGCAAATTTATGCCAAAAAGAACAGCAATCCACACAAAAACACTCCCAGAAACACCTCCTCACTTCTTAACAGCTCTCTGACCACAGGGCGAGAGCTGGCGACAGGGATCCCTTGCTGCCAGCCAGAAGGGCTGACCCCAGCAGCCCCACTGACCCTCTGCTGCACCCCAGCAGTTTCCACACCACTGCACAGCCCCCGTGGGTACTGCTGGGACCTGGGTGGCCCTCCTGCCCACCTCAGGCTGGGTTTCATGCCTGGCATTCCTACTGGCTCTGCTAGTAGCTGTCACCAGGGAATGAGCCCACAGGAGAGCAGGAGGATGGTGGCTTTTCCCTGCCCAGTGCCCCCGAGGCACAGCAGTTGTGGGTAAAGGAGGGTCCTTCCCTGGGGTTGGCCCCTTCTGCCCTCCAGCCAGCACCCCTCTGGTCACTTCCCACAGTGGTCACTGCATCAGCACTCCAGGGCATACATAATGCTCTTATGGTGAATACCTGGCAACACAACCCATTTCTGTCTCATGACTCTTAGCTTATGGCAACAATTTATTCATTTCCAAAACACAACTAATTTTCTACCTTAAAAAGCACACCTTTACTACTGCCTGGGAGACCTGTGTGTACCAACAAATGGATGCTCAGCCCTGGCCTGAAATGCAGCAAAGGAACTGTGTTTCTCCCCAGTTGTCGTGCTCGGCGCATTGCCAGGGTGACGCAGAGCAATGAGAAATAAATTGACTCGAAACTTGGCCAGGGAGCATCAGCAAACAGAGGTTTGAAAACTCAGCTTGATTTATTTTATAGAGAGGCAAAGGACAAGAAATGCAGTACTATTCCCAGTTGTGGTCCTGGCAAACAGTCCTCCAAGATCCATGTGAGAGCAGAGCTGCTGGTGAGGCTGGGCAGCCATGGCCCCAGGGGCTGTCTGACAGGGGAGCATTGCTGGGAAGGGACAACATGACACTAATTCCCTTTCTGAAAACATTCACTGCAACCCTTGCCTCTCCTGCCCAGAGAATACACAGTGTTTTGCATGAAGCAATAAAATAAAGGCCACCTTCTGACACGCAGATGCTTAATGCCCTCCTACAAAGCTGTCAGAGTTGCTGTAGGATTGCTTTGGCATTACAAAGCAAGCCTTTGGCAAAGGCAGGAGCTGAGGCTGGCCAACTAAGGAAGGCCAGGACTGCCCCAGCACGGGACTCCAGCTCCCAAGGGCTGGGGATGCTGTTGGGAAACTCCAGCCCTGGCGAAGGGACCTGGGCGCAGCAGGAGCAAGGCAAGAGAGGAAAGAAGGGGTTGAGCCAGCTGAGACAAAAACCACCCTGAGTAGGACGTGGGAGCACAACTGAGCTCAGAGGCCTGGAGCAGCAGCTGGGTGACAGGCAGCCACACACTGCTGCAGGCTCAGGCACCCCCCCAAAAGGTCCCCTCTAGCCTTCTTTCCTCCCAGAACACAGATCACTTCTGCTATTGCTTTTCAGGAAAAGGCTTTATTGCTCAGAGTGACCTCCTCTGATGCTGGAGGTCTGACATGCTGTCCCACAGAGAGTGTCCCCACTGCTGCTGTTTTCCCAGCTCTGCCACCCCACTTGGTCCCTCTGGGAAAGCCGTTCCCTGCCCTGGCTGTGCCCACACTGCAGGGACAAGGCTCCTGTGGGAGCACTGAGGGTCCTGCTGATCCCTGGGGAGCAGCAGGGCTGGAGCCAGTCAGAGGGCAGCAGGAGGGGTGGCTGCTCCCCTTGAGAGGACAAACCTAGGCCAGGCAGGGACCTTCTGCCACACTGCCTCTCTCCAGGGACTGCTGTGCTGTACCAGTGAATGCCCACTGCGGGATTTGCAGATGCTGAAGTGTTTGATCTCAAAATTTCTAGAAATTAATTTTTTTCTTCCAAATTCTAAACATAATATATCATGGAAAAACTTTTCTGTTTTCTGTTAAGTAAGCCCAAATAGAAGGAGCACATCCCAGGAGGGAACAGCCAGACCTACACCTTTGCTGTCCCTCCCGAGTTCATGCCTTTTTTCCTGGCTAATTGCATTATCATTTAATTGCTGGTTTAAAAACCTTAAAGAAACAGAGTAACCAAGGAAAGAAAACAAACCTCCTCCTACCTTCCATGGGGAGCAGGAACTGCAGCGGGTCCCTGTGCTGTGCAGAAGTTACTCCTGTGTCCTCGCAAGCAAGTCCTGCAAGCAACCAACCCCATCTGCTCGGCTTTAATCAGGACGGCCGAGATCCCACCCAGGACGGGGTGGAGAAACCTCCCTGGGAAAGAGCAGCTCGGTCCCAGCTCCTTCCAGCCGCTCTGCGCATCCCGGCGGGGCTCTGACACGCCGCTTCCTTTCTCTCCCCCTCGGTGCTCAGCAGCAGCCTCGCCGACTGCCATCTCACATCAGCATCTGCAGCTGAGTCTGCCACAGGCATCGTGCTTGGCAGTGCCAAAGGTGTGGGTGGCATGGGTCCCACCAGGGAATACTGGCAGGATACATACAGGATACACACAGTTTAAATCTGCTGCAGGATGGAGGGAAGTGGAGCACACAGAGGTACTGGAAGCACTACAGTTACATCAGGGAGAAATCCTCGATGAACTGGAGCACGGCCCAGCAGAGTGAGCTCAGTGCAAAGCACACTGCTGAGTGCTACAATGCGGACACCACCCCGACCCTGCTCCAGTTTTGCCAGAGGCGATGGGAAAAGCCTGTGAAATCCAGTGCTTTTGCACCAGAACTGTTTTAGACCGAAATGCTTTTGCACAGCAGAGGTTGTTTTCACTTAAACAATGTCTCTATGGAACTCATTCTGCCTGGAGAAGAGGCAGCTGAGCATGGTTTGAATTTCCCTCGCAGCGAACAGCCCCTAGGGTGATGTGGCTGGGCCCTGCCACACCGGGCAGGGGGTGCATGGAAGGCAGCACCCACCTTCATGCCAGCTCACCCAAGTGCTGAGTGGCTTGGAGTTCCCTTGGGTTGTGGGCAGGTAGAGGATGCTAGTGCTGTGTTTGGGCCTTAAGGTGTTTAGTGCCCATTACATGAACTTACTCAGCTCTGAATTCCCTCTGTGTGACTGAACTGCCCAGCACCAGGCAGCTCCCACAGCCCAGCCCTGGCTCCCACGGCCACAGCTCCCATAGGGGACACTTCAGTTTACATTACAGGGGAGAGATGGGGATGGAGAAGGCAGGGAGGGTACAACAGCAGAGACCACAGCTGTCATTGCTATGAGATCGGTGCTGAGCCCTGGTCTGTGTTTTCAGCACTCACGAAGAGGACTCCTGACAGGGAACTGGTGCTCTTTGCTGACTCACTCTGTGCCACGCAGCCTCACACCAGCTAACGAGGGTAAGCACTAATGAAGCAAAAACATAAGAATATTCCAGGTCTTAATGCCTACGAAACATATGAATCAAACTGAAATTTTGCTACCACTGATGAGATTTCTGATTGGAACACCCTTCTGTGTGTTCATTGGAAGGGGACATTCAGACTTGGGTCATGGTCGCTCTCACCAGGGTGTGGTTAGGATCCCTTAACGAGCTATGTGGGTGTGGTGAGAACAGAAATTAGCTTCTGATGCCTTCTGAAACGGGATGTCTGAAGGAATAGGCTTTTCTGATTTCCTTTCCCAGAGGATATAGAGATACAAGGCTCACACACACAAGGCACCCTCAGCAAAGGGGCCCAGCAGACGGTGTAACCCCAGCTGACCCGGGTGGCAGTGCCTGCAGAAGCCAGCACTCTGCAGGACCTGCACCATCAAACCCAGCACATGCAGTTGTTGTGCAGAAAAGGCAAGAATTCCTCTTCAAAAAGGGAGCGCAGAGCCCTGGGGCGTTGCAAGTCACATCTCGAACAGTTGCACACCGTGAACGCTGATCTGAGACCTGGCACCAGCAGGGCCGGGGCAGCAGGACACCAGTGCTGTGGCTGATGTGCCGTCTGCCTTTCCAGCCCGTCCCCACTCGGAGGGAACCGGCCCGTGGCTCTGTGCCTGCATGTGACGCCCGCTCCCCGGAGGCTGCCTGACCCCAGCTTCCTTCCCAGCCTCTCTGAACTCCCGGGCCCTCCGAGGAGCAGCACCACGGTATTTTTAGCCTGTTTACAAAGACAGAGCCGTACATTTGTGTGCGGCTTGCAGCGAGCGAGCACAAGCCATGCAGGCAGCGGGGCAGCTGGCAGCCATCTGGGCAGAATTGTGGAGGTGGCTGGCCAGGGCAAATGATGGCTTCAGAGATAGAAAGAGAACTAAAAGGAGCTCCAGAAAAACATGACCATTTTGGCATTCCTTTAATAAGCGTTTGATAAATTTCCTTTAATAAAAATTTTGTATATTTTAAAGCCCTTTTTCTGGGGCTCCTTCAGGTGCTGAGAGTTTCAGCACCCACTCAAGTGGCAGCCCAGTGCAGCAGCACTTCAGTCTCCTGCTGCTCCCCCCTGTCACTGCTGGACACCACATGGCCAGAAGGAATCACAGGGACCCAGCAGCTGGATCTACCATGCAGTCTGCAGTGGAAGCATTATCCACTTTACCAATTTCTTTCCTGAACCGTGATGTTTGAGCTGAGGGCAGCAGTCCAGGAGCAATGGGATCAGTTGTTGTCGAAAAAGTAGCCAACCTTTGCCAGCTCCTCCAGGAAGTCACCTGGAGTTGGTGCACACAAATCACATCAGCAGCTGGGTGTCCTGTCACCTCACAGAGTCCGTGGCAAACCAAGAAGCAGCCGTATTACAGCTCTTGCCCCTGGTGCAGGGTGGCAAACACCAGCCACTACTCTGTCCCTTGTACTTATGAAGATATGTCCACACTGCTTTCTCACAGCCCAGCCCAAAAGGCTCCCTGATGGTGCTGAGCTTTATTCACACCACCTGGAGGGAAGAGCTGCAATTTCAGTTCTGGCTGGAGAAAGAGAACATCCACCTGGCAGAGCTTGTGTTACTCAGCTCCTCAGTAACAGCCATGCCTGACACTCCTCCTGACCAACACATCCTGTCCCAACATGTGATGAAACCCCCACTGCTTCCAGTGGATTGTAGTGCTGGTCTGGTGACATGGGTTCCACAGCTGCCAGCAGTGGCTGTGTTTGGTGCTGCTCTTCCACCCAGCACAAAAACCCCGAGGCATGACCAGCACAGCTGAATTAAATCTAGGATTTTCAAAGTGGTTTGAGGACCTTGGAGGCACAAAACTCATAGATCTTGTACACAAAAGCAATTCCCAATGTTCTGTTCCCCCACTGAAAGTCCCTAGTTAATCTGACAGCCTCTTTGCTCCTTCCTAGTTGTGAACTGAAAGACAACCTCAGCCCAAGGGGTAACCTGGCTCTTGCTTTGACAGAGGAACAGGGATGTTTACAATAACAATCCAGCCCCTTGGCACCTCTGAAAGGTCTGCTTATGACAAGTGAAGTGCATGCGGGCTCAGGGAAAAGACAAATACCTTTACTCATTTTGAACACTCTCTCAGGGATGTGGAGAGGGACATGCAGCTGGCCAGAGCCAAAATGCTGCTGCAAAACCTCCTGTCTTGGTGAGATGAACACAAGCCCCAGGTGGAAAGAGCTATGCACAGCGCACCCAGCTGCTTGAAAGAAAAACGAGTGTAGAAAGCTGTATTCAGTGACTGGAGTAGTTATTACTCTTGCCCTGGCTGGGATGCTGCCAGATCCCTGCTGGGCACTGTGCACCCGAGAGGGGGAAGAGCTCAGGCCCTGTGCCCAGTGCTCACCATGGGCTCCCTGCACAGCCCCACATCTGCCCCACTCCAGCCTGTCACCCTCTCCACGCAGCCCCAGGATCTGCTCTGCTCACCTCTGCACACGCTAATACACAGCTGAAGAGTCAGGGTGCAATGCTTGTGGGAAGGTGGTTGGACAGAGAGAAGTATTATTTCTGACACACTAGAAAGGTTTCCCGAAAAACCACGCAGGTTCAAGTTCACAGATTTCTGTAAGCACCAAAAATGAAACTTTAAATGTGACTTGGGTGCCTTGAGAAGAGGTTGTTGGGCACTGCGTGGCTGACTGACACTGTCATGTTTTAAAGTGTCTACAAAACTCCAGCTAAAGTATAAAATTTCATTCTATATAAATCTGCATATTCGTAGCTCTACATACAAATCATCAGCTCAAAATACCCGCTTGGTCCCACCAGTGGAAAAGCAGCCTGGGCAAAGGCAGCTCTGTGGAGCAACAGAAAATGCAGCGGCATTAAAGGAGCGCCAAAAAAAGTAAAGGTATTTTCCTTCCTTGGTCAAGGCCGTAGCCCTGATGCTTGAATCACACCAGTGTGGGATTGCAGCTGCCCTTGGACTGACCTGCAAGGCGTTTTTCCCTGGCTGTTCTCCAGAAGCCGTCCCAGGCCCAGCTGGTGGAGCCCCCCGGGTGGTCGCTGAGGCATCTCCTGAGGTGGGGCCTGCCCCGCGCCGCCATCCTCATCCTCACCCACACCCCAGCCCTCACACAGGAGCCACAGGTCAGGACCAAAGCAAATCCATTCTCTCAGCTCCTGCCTCTTAAGCTGGGCTGGAAAAGCTTCTGCCCGGGAGAAGCCTGCAGGTAACTCCCGAGCATGGCTCTGGCAGGAGCGGGAAGCGGAGCCCAGGGCAGCAGCCCCCAGCAGGATCCCAGCACGGAGCACAGCCCAGCCGAGGCTTGGCTCCCACCTCCTGTAAACACAGCTGTTCCCTCCGACAGGCAGGATAAATAAGGAGCGAGGCCACGCACATCCCGGGAGCTCTGCACCTCTGCATTCCCAACCCCTGCGTCAACTGCCTGCACGCAGCTCTTAATTACGTGGGATGGCTTTGGTGGGGTTTGGGATTTTCATTTTGATTCATTTCGAACTGAGCAGCCTTGTCTAGAAGGAGAATAGGATGTTTCTCCTGTGTTAGGGGATTTACCTGAGTGATTGTTTTGTGCAGAGACCATTCTGTTTGAAAAGGATTAAACACTCACCACAGAGAAACTCCACTCCAAAGGCACTTCTTTCCTTGGTGTCCACTCTCTAAGCAGCAACAGAGATATAAAAAATCCTCTGCCACCTGTTCAGTTACATGCCTGGAAATAGTGCCCACACAAGTATGTCCTTCCAAGCACATGCAACCATTAAATTTCAGTTTCCTCCCCATTTGGGATGTGACAATGAAACATCTTCACAATGGAAGTGTGTATGCACAATCAGCAAATACCTGACTCCTAGCTCAGCACTGGTGAAGCTCCTTGGCAAAATCAGTCTTGGCAAACAAACCAGTGGGGAGGTGACTCGAATGGCAGGTGGCTGCAGGTGGCAGCTGGTGTTAAGTGTCACACATCCACCACTGCAAGTGCTGACAGCAGGTTTGGGTCAGCCTTCACAGGTGTGAGTTCCAGTGGTATTTACTGAAATGAGTTCAGCACATAGGACCCTTCCCAGGCTGCTCCAGCATGCACATCACTGCCACACACGTGTCACTGCCACACACGTGTCACTGCCACACATATCACTGCCACATGCATCACTGCCACACACATCACTGCCACACACATCACTGCCACACACGTGTCACTGCCACACACATCACTGCCACACACAGCACTGCCACACACGTGTCACTGCCCCATGCATCACTGCCTCACAAATCACTGCCACACACGTGTCACTGCCACATGCATCACTGCCACATACATCACTGCCACACAAATCACTGCCACACACGTGTCACTGGCACACACATCACTGTCACACACGTGTCAGTACCACACACACATCACTGCCACACACATGTCAGTACCTCACACATCACTGACACACATGTCACTGACACACACACACGTGTCACTGACACACACGTGTCACTGACACACACGTGTCACTGACACACACGTCAGTACCACACACACATCACTGATACACACACATCACTGACACACTCACGTGTCACTGACACACGTGTCACTGCTACACGTGTCACTACCACACACACATCACCGACACACACACATTTCACTGACACACACGTCAGTACCACACACACATCACTGACACACACACATGTCACTAACACACACACATGTCACTGACACACACGTCACTGCCACACGTCACTACCACACACACATCACTGACACACACACGTGTCCCTGACACACACATGTCAGTACCACACACACATCACTGACACACACACGTGTCACTAACACACACACATGTCACTGCCACACACGTCACTGCCACACATGTCACTGCCACAGCCACGTGTCACTGACATACACACGTGTCACTGCCACACCACTGTCTCAGCAGGTACATCACCTGCCCCCCCCAGGTGGATGGATGCTCCTCACCGAGCTCATCCTGCATCCAGCAGAGGTCTGAGAGCACCCTGGGAGTCTCTAAAGCTGGTTCCTTATGTTGTGGACTGACGCTGCAAGCCTGCATCCTGATTAAGACAACTTAATTAATGTCCCCCAGAGGAAGGAAACCCAAGGCTGACAGGCACGGTGGCTGCTCTGAGCTGTGAGCTGCAGCACTGAGCATCCCCTCCTCAGAGTCCTGGGGGACCGGGACCCCTCCTCAGAGACGTGCAGAGCACACCTGGTAGCTCTCAGCCACACATAAGGCATTTGATACAACAAACTGACATGCAGAACTGGGTTTTTTTCTAGAACACCTGAAGTTAGCATCAGGATGAGGAGAAGGCATTAAGTGCATGCTTCCATTACAGAAAGTTCTTGTGGTTTGGACAAATGCAGTCCCCAGCTATGAGTGCAGGAGCATCCAGGCCATGCAAGGAGCCATTCCCCACTCCTCCCTGACAGCTCCCTTGGGAAATGCTCAGGGCAGGAAGCTGGTCCTGCACAGGGTGACACATCCATGGCCACATCCAGGATGCATCAGAGGGAATTACACTTTCACAAGGATGACACCATGACAAAGGCATTTAGGTTTTAAAAAATTACATAAATGGCCACCTGAAGACCAATGGCAGACACACATATGGAAGAGGCTGTTTTCCACCCCAGTGCTCAGTGAGCTTCATGGGGGGACACAGGACAAGCTGAACCCTGTATGGGCAAAACAGAGCTCCTGGGCAGGGCCATGGCAGCTGGGGACATCACACAGCCTTTGGACATGGCCGCTGCTCAGGGGAGAGGAAAAACACCATGAGAAGCTGGGACTGAGACAGAAAAGTAACAATAGTATGCTCATTTCAGTTCATTTTGGGACACTAAATGCTTAATCCCTTTAGTGTCACCTCCCACTGTAGTTATGCTAACAAAACACAGAGCATTTTGATTCTAAAAGTGGCAAAATGCATTTTGTGCCTCCTGCAGAGCTCTGCTGCAAGCCTGATCCCAGGGAAGTGTAGTTATCCTTCTGCTGATGAGAAAAGGTCGTGTGGGTTTGAAGAGGGCAGGAGGGAGCCATCAGAGGCACAGTGGCCATGGCTGACCTGCCTTCTCCCATGGCAGCTTTTCTCCAGCCTGTGCTGCGGGCAGGGCTGGGGCAGTGCTGGGCACTGGGCAGGAGCTCCTGCCTGCCCCACACACGTCTGCTGTGGGCAGCTGGCACCTTCCATGTGGGGGCAGCAAGTGCAGGATGAGCTCCAGGTTTGATGCCTCTTGGAGCACAGATTTGTTCTGCTTCATTTCACTTTTAACTTGATGAGTCTGTGGCCATCACCTACAATTTCATGGCGCTATCGCAGCTGTAAAGAAGTAAATCTGCTTCATGAAGCCAAAAAAAATCAAGAATGAACAGTCAGGCTGTTCATAGAAAGGAGTTAAAGTACCTCCTGTTGTTTCCCAGACACGGCCCTTAAACATGAGGCGTGCTAAAAATAAAGCTGTGCTAGGAAAAAGCAGCAAAGAGCTCCACATTCCTAGAAGCTTCTCACACTCACATCTCTGCCTTGGGACTCCTGTGAGGCCTGAAACATTTCCCGGAACATCAGGCCATTTTGAGATGAAGCAAACATCCTCCCTCAGCAGATGCATTTCAGTAATGTTGGCATTTTTAAATTATCCAGAATGGTAAAACAACATACTTAAAAAAAAAAAAAAAAAAAATTAGCAACTAGTCATTAGGGTTCCTGCAGAAGTAATCTGAATATGTCCATAGCATTAAAGGCCAAGATAGAACTGGTTTTATGCACCATTTAGCATTTCCCTTGTGGAGAACTCAAGTGTTTGGGCATCTGGATTTCATCTGCACCTGAAGAGCTCGTGGGTGTGATGCTTTAACTGCTGGCTGCAGCTGGTGACCACGTGTTTGGATACTGCCACTCTCTCACGAAGATTTAAAGGAGTGCATGATCATGTGCATGCTGTTAAAAAAAGATAAAGAATGACTTAACAGCTAAGGTTGAACTCAAGTCATTCTTTTGCCCAAACAGACAACTTTATTAGCCAGCACAGAGGAGGACTTACTCAGAGTAAAATAAAAAATGGATGGTTTGAAGATAAGCAGCTTATCGGTGAGCCAAAGGCCTCTGGCAGCACTCATGGCACGCTGTTTGAGCGAGCCCAGGGGTGCCCTGTGTTTCTGCCATGGCAGGGCTGGACATCAGAACATGCTGAAAGTCTTGAGGAAAAGGCATTTTTGATTTTTCTTTACATGCAGAATTTGGCCATTTCAACTGCTAGAAACCAACACGAGAGATTTCCTTCCCACTTTAGTCTAGCAGTTAAAGCCATCCTTTCCCAAGAGAGGCCATGCCAAGGGAGAGGTTTCCCTGGCAGAGGGAGGCTGTAACTCGGTCAGAGATCCCCTGTTAATGTCTGCTGTCCGAGCACAGAGCAGACCTGCTGTCTGCTGTCCATAACACCAGTTACAATCCCACAGAGGTAAAAGCAGCCCATGTCTCTTAGGCCAGCCACAATCCTCTGTCACAAACAGCAGCACGAATGTTACTTCTTCCCTGCTTCAGAGGAGTTTTCAGCCAAGATTTTAAGATTATTTAACAAGGCAGGACAAACAGCACTGTGTGACTGCAGACAGGTACACTGGCAGTCATTGTCTTGGGCAACTCACCTGTCCCCTGCTAGGGACCAGCCTCACACAGTCTCACAGGGGCTGGCACCTCCCTCCCACCCTCTGGGCAGGCTCTGGGTGGTGGGGCAGGGCTGGGGGACTGCACCCATCAAGTCCATGTGTCCTGTTTTGGATTCATTGCTTCCAAAACCCACAAGCCAGCACGTGGTCTCTTGCTGTGTGCCAGAGCAGAGGGGTGGCAGGCACCAGCAGAGATCCTGTGGGAGCTGTGGCAGGGCAGACCCAGGCAATGCTCACACACAGGCCACCACTCCCCTTTCTTCCCAAGCAAACACAGGCTTGGCTGGTGGCCAGGGTGAGACACCTCCAGGGGTCAGTGAGTGAGAACCAAGGTACTGAGGGCAGCAGTCACAACCCTCCCAGTCTGGTACCTCTGCAGGCAGGAGCTCCCAGCAGGGACAGGTCACACCTGCTTTAGCTTTACTTTTGGGAGCACAGAGCCTGGAGCAGCGACTGCTGGAAAAACAGAGCCCTGAACAGGCCCAAGCCAGGGCGAGGTGTGGGCTCAGCCTGTCTGTGGGAGAAGATCTGCACCATGACCTTGCCAAGGCCCACCTCCCTGCCCCAGGATGAGCTCCACAGCTGAGCTGTCAGGAGCAAACTCTCAGCTGCTCCTCTAACCCTTCTCCCTGCTTCCTCCTTCCTTCACTCAGGAAAGCTGACGTTATGTATTACATTCCAGGAACATGCAGAACCTGGAAAGAGTGCAGCTATTTGTAGTTTATACAAAAAAAAGAGTGACATTTATACCTTTAAAAATTGTGGAAATCGATGGTGCACCTATAATGGAACACTCTGAAGCCAAGGTAGTCATTCATGGACACCTGGTTGCTCGTCAATTCTGATTTTTAAATCAGCCTGTTATTCTGACACACTTAAGCTATAAATTTCCTTTTAAATGATAACTGCTATATAGCCTTGGTTGTTTAAAATTTTGCTCTTCCATAATTGTTCTCTGGAACATATGAAACTTCCACACCAGGAGAACAGCAGACAGCCTTCCAATAAGGCTGGGAGTCCGTGCCAGCACAGGGATTTTCACGCTATTTTAAGCATTTACAAGTTGTCTCAAGCCTTAAACGATAAAAACATCAAGTAGTGAGAGTGCACTGAACTCAATATTTTGCTGTTGAGGCAGCCTGGTGGGAACACGCTAGTGCAAACATTTGAATGTAAGCACCAGCTGGAGGCTCTTCCTTCAGCTCTGCCACGAGGCATGGCCGGGTGAGAACCAGAAGCCCTGGCCCGTGTGCAGGAGCTGCTGCCCTACAAGGAAAGGTATTAGCTCTGGGAGGGTGCCATGGTGCTGAGGGAGCACTGAGCCACATCAGTGACAGTGCCAGGGCTGAAGGTGGCAATAGACGACTTAAAAGGACCAGGGTTTGTGGGAGCAGTTGAGAGGGTTCAGGAAAATTCTGTTAAGCCTCAGTCATTAATGAGAACTTGTTTGGGCGGGTTGACTTCATCACCCTGCCAAGGGCAGGCTTTGTGGGGAGGGGAGGTGCCCAGGGTTACCAAAGCCCAGCACATCCCCCTGCTCCATTTACACACATCCTGTCGGGCTCACAAGTGCTTTACTGGCACCATGGCACAAATCCTTGTGTGTGACAGCAGCACAGCACAGGGGACACCAAGTGGTGTTTAGTCCCTGCAGGACCAGCTGGCCCTCCTACACACCACACTCCTGTGTGCCCAGGCTCAGGCACAGCCTGGCTCTGGTGGCACCGTGGCGGGTGCTGAGAGTGGCTCTGGGCTCCAGTGGGGCCAGATCTGAGTTCCACAGCCCTGGTGAGCACTGGGACGTAGGTCCTGCCAAGCCCAAAAATGAAGTGCTGCAGGCACTCAGGCTTTGCTGGCTTTCAGGAGCAGCTACAGCTTGAGCTGATAAAGTGGGACAGATGCAGTGCTCACCGGCCCCACAGCAGCAGTCCTGCCCTTCAGGAATGGCTGGTGTCACACCAGGGAGAGGCTGTGCCCTGCAGAGCAAAGGCATGAGGGAGTCACCCGACAAAAAAAACCCAACACCTTTTTAATAAAAAGGGATTGAAAAGTAATACTTTAAGAATGAAGGCATGTCCTCCAGTAATTTGCACAAATATTATTCATAGACAAGTAGCAGGGAAGAGTCCAGAGCCGAGGGAATGATTATTTTTAAAATAAGATGCGCTCAGTTTCCCAGGAAATTCTCTGAAAGGAAAATATTGTGCAAAAAAACTCAACACACTTCAGTGTTCAGAGTCTCAGAGTGATACATTTATAAGCATATAGCAGGCTAAAAATTGGCAGCTCAAGAGGATCACGTCTCTGAAGACAGAATGAGGAGCCAAGCAGCCCATTATTAGAGTCTGAAAGAGATACTCCCTTTGAATAAAATACTGTTGTTGTAGGCGTGGGAGCTGGAGAGGAGAGGACAGCAGTCTCCTATTTCTTCAGGGAACACAGGCATTTGAATGAAATCATGAATGATACTCTAAACGAGAGTCGTATTTCAAACAAACAAGTAAGTGACAAGTGTTATTTCAACATGTCTAGTTTCGTATCTGTTGAAAAGGCTGTTAGGAAATCTCTAAAATGCTGGAATTTTTTTTACTCCAGCAACACTTGCCATCAGCGTGAGCTGCAGCAACTGGGAAGGAGGCTTCAAGTGTGATATTTATCTTACTATTTTGTTGACACCCTCTGATTTGGAAAAATATGTTCCAGTAATTACAGTCACTAGAGACCAGTGATGTGCTAATTAAATATTGTGAGGACTGACCAAAAGCTTTACTGTGCCATCAAATCGCATTGTATCATGGTTTTTAGGTTAAACAGCATGTCCTAAACACAAGAGCCCATGAAGTGTGAAACCCAACGTTACCTCTCACGAGCAGATGTGGTGTTGAAGGTTGAGTCTCTAAGCCAGGCGCATTCTCCAGAAGCAAAGGCTCAGCCTTTCCTCCACGGCTGTGTCTGCGAGGCTGTGCAGGGCTTGCTGCCAGCAGGAGCACGGGCAGCAGCACAGGTCACCCGTGCTCACACGTCCTGCAGGGCTGCCCCAGCCTGCCCCAAAGAGAAATGGAACCTGCTGCTGGAGCGCCAATGAGCAGGTGCTGCTGCTGACTGACTGCACCATCCCTGCCCAGGTGGAAGAGGCTCCCCAGGGCCAGCACAAGGTGCAGCCCCCCTGTGCCCTCAGCTGCACTGGGCTGCAGGCAGGGGCACACCCCAGGGATGCCCCAGCCCCAGGGTCCTTGGAAATGCTCCCAGATCAAGCAGCTGTCCCAGAGTACTGTCTAGGTTGGATAAAACTTAGCAAATATATTTGAAAATATCCTTAGAATGGTTCTGAGACAAGTTCAATTCTTTAGAGGTTTCTGCCTTTCAGCAAAGTCCTGGAACAAACAGGGGCTGCAGAATTTAACACAAACTAACAGGTGATCTCTGAGATGGTAATTGAGGCAAATTGGGCTTTCCTTGCTCCAGAAGAGCCACAACAACCACGGCAAGTACAGACAAGGGACATGCCAGTTTTCAGGCAGAACTCTAGAACTGGGACTGTAGCTGTGACTCCTTTTGCAAACACATTGCTTGGAGTAATACAATCAAGCTCCTGCTTATCAAGAAATGTTGAGTATTTTTTTCTGCACAAGATGTTTAATAATTCTCCCTGAAAGTTACAGGGACATTTGTGGGGAAGCTGGTGACTCAAAGGGACCTGGATGCCCTGCAGGGACCCCCACAAGCAGCACCTGTAGCTGACCCAGCCTGGATTCAGTTTCAGTCAGAATCACACATTTGCAGTCCCATGTACCTGTATTTGATCACTGCAAAGGTGATGAAAACTCCAGTAGCAAAAGCAAGAAAACTTTAGGAGAGGTGGGGAGATTATTAGGAGTCCTGTATGTTTGCTGGGCTGGTTAAACAACCCCCAGTTTTGATGTGAGAGTTTACTTTCAAGAATGTGTTTTGGATGAAGTTTAACTGCCTGTGATGGTCAGCACATCATAATGGAGATGATGACAAGGAGATGCAGACTTGAAATAGGGTACCCAAATGCAACAATAAGGGTAATTTAGGTCTCACACAAATTATCCTGGGTTGTAGTGGATCACTGTATATTTTTAACACCTATGGTTAGATTTCTTCTAGCAGATGTGCTAGAGGCAGCTAAATTAGAACTACATGTGCCTCTGGATCATTGAGCCCAGCCACAGACCCAGCACTGCCAAGCCCATCTCTAAGCCATGTCCCCAAGTGCCACGTGTGTGTGTGTTACAAAACCACGTGGGGGGAGCATCCAGTGTCACTGCCCTGGGCTACAGGCAAGAGGGGACTCCCACCCACCCAGACAGATCCTATGGGGGAAAGGATGGCTCTGAGGCAGAGCCCATGGAGCTCGGGGGGAAAATAAGCAGTTATTGTCATCAAGATTAATCTTGGGTTTGTTAGTTGTTACAGAGGAAATGGACACGGAGCTGAAGTGCAGCCACAGCCAGTGAACTGTCACCAATCAGGCTAAAATAAATACCACATTAATGTCTGAGGCTGGAACATGCTGTGGAGTGTTTTGTAACGGTATCTGTGAGCTCAAGGAGCCTCCTGCACACTGCAATGTTTGCCTAAAGCTCCTCTCTTGGTCTGGCAGCAGAGCTGTTTGCATTGGCATATCTGCCCCTCTTCAAGGTCCCAGTGTGAGGGAGAAAAGCAGCTGAAAATGGAGAACTTGAAATCACACCCCTCTTATGAGATCCCCAGAGGTCTCATTCTCACCCTTCAGAGCAAAGAGCAGCAGTATTTGGTGTGAAAGATGCTTATAACATCTATAACACATTCCTGGTGGGAGCTGGAACACATTTTTTACAACTGCCCTACAGCAGGACTGAATATCTATTTGTCTGAAGGTTTTTTTTCACTCTCTCCTTCTCCATGTTGTCTATTTTCCCATGGTAGCAGAATCAAACCCTAACCCTCAAAGGATACAAGAACTGCAGACCAAAATGTTTTCCTCTCATGCAGGTCTGTTTGAGCTGACAAACACCCCAAAAATACCAGGAACAGCTGGGGTGTTTACCCAGATTACCCAGATTAAATGGAAAAAGCTGAGAGTTGCAGCCCCCAGCTGTCAGCAACACACCTCATGCAAAGGATGGCTACAGAGGCTGGAAAGGATCAGTTGATCCCTTTTATAAGCACAATGTCTCAGGCTGTTGGAATTCCTCACCTTTCCTGATGTTGCCTTAGCCTAAAACTGCACCTCTGGCCCTTCCTGTGGGTCTCCCCCCCCCCAGCAGCTCTGGGACAATGGATTTGGGGAAGGCAGTGGTGGAAAGCAGACTGGTTTCCAGAGGATGGTGAATGTCTCAAAAACCAGCTGCCATTGAATAGCCCAGAAATGGCCAGAAAAGAGATTGGTTCATCAGATGCTGCACCCTTGCAATTCCCCTGGTGTCAACTTACAAAGCGTGTGGGGACTTTGGTGTGGTCTGGGGTGTACTTTTCCCCCCTCTTGTCCTTCTGTGCTCTACTCCTGGGTGTTTGTGCACACCAGCAGCTCAGCAACATGCCCTTCATGAAGGGTAAATCCTCCACTGAAGTCTCTGCTTAACCAGGGGATAAAGGAGTAACAGCAACACACTTGGTGGCAAGCAGGGAGGGAGGCACCCGTGGGAGGGTCCCAGGCAGCAGCTCAGCATTCCCCACAGCCTGCAAGCAGCTCTCCAACAGGCACCTGAAAAGCGATGCCTTTTCCTCAAATTATTGCTGTGAATCCTGATACACCTGCAAGGGAACTTTCCCTGGGAAGTTTTATTCTCTGCTATCAAATGGTATCAGTAACTCCCCACAAAAAGCAAGCCAGACCAAAGCCTGGATATAAAAACTACATGAACAGATTATGTTTGAGGCAGTTCAGCAATTTACATATCTGGACACATCTGGGTTATGAAAGACTCAACCTTTGATACATTTAACACAGCCCCTCCAGGAAAGTGAGAACATTCATTAGTCAGGGATTGCATGGGGCTCTCTGAGCTGACAAGCACCCATAAACCTGTACATCTTGGCTGACATCTGCCTGCTCCCTCGAGCCTGGGAACAGCACAGCAGGGCCAACACTGCTATTCCCAGCACTTCTGTACTGTACCCCAAAATAACAGAAAGTCAACATACTTATTGAACACTTGTTGCTAAACAGACAGGCCTTTGGAGCAGGAGGTTCCACTGCAGGACTTAAAGGCAAACTTGATTTTTAATCCGCATTTCTAAAAAGAGGGAAGTTACAAGTATTACTAAATTAGAAGTTTGCATTTCTGAGTCCAACAAAAATTCACATACAGCTGGCTTCAACAGTCTTACAGGAAGAGGAAGTCACTAGTTTCATACAAACTTAATAAAAAAAAAATCAGATCACCAGAAGTAAATGAAGCTCATGCAGTTTACACAGTCCCCTCAGCTGGCACATGGGCTGCACCAGCAGCAGTCACAGACCCCAGCTGAAATGTAAACCAGCTTCCACAAAAGGCTACTGCAATTCTCTCCATGAGGTATTTCTGCATTAAAAAAAAGAATACTGAATAAATCAGAACTCTCTAAACTTGTACAGAATTAGTGTTCCTCAGCAGCTCACTTCCCCTAAAAACTATCACTCTGGTGCAGAGCTCCATGCAGATACAACACAGAAGGGAATTTTCATTTTTGGCAGTTTAAAGTAAAGCTTTGTGGTTTGGATGGCCATTTGCACAGAACCCTGAGGACTGTCTCTGACACAGCAAGCTGGGCACAAGATGCACTGCCAGGATGCTGCCGTGGCACACGCTTCCTTCCTCACACCTTTGTGCCCAGTAGGCATCCAGTTAGGGCAACTTCAGGGCAACAGAATTTGGCATTTCAAAGCATGGCAAGGGGCAATTCCAACAGAGGAGCAATTCGTTTCTCTATGTGGTCTGCACTTTGCACATGAAGTATTTTATTCAACAGTAAAACAACCCCTGAGTTCCCCAACCATGTGCAGGAAGCAGCAAGTGCTCCCAAGGGGATTTGGAAGGGGAACACTTACAAAGCTTTCAGAGCACACTTCATTCTTCAGCTCTGCAAACCAGGGCCTTTTAGCACATCCAGCGTTTCTGAAAACAGGACCTGAATCTAAGCACTGTGAATTATCAGCTTATTAAAGGAAGAAGAGAACATGAAACCACACCAGTCACGTTGCCTTAGAAGAAGATACTCTGCTGCAACCCCCGGTATCAAATGTTACAGAAATTTATGGTGCCAAAGGAGAGGAACACACCCAGAAATCCCTCCCACAAAAGTCACAAATGCAGGCCAACAATGAACAATCTCAAATTATTTATTAGGAAAAGACAAAGTACTGTTTCAACATTCGTACAGAACAAATGGTAATAAAACCAGGAAAATAAACTGTAAAAAGGAGGCCCATGACAGAGGAGTTGGTTTATGACAAAGCAAATGAAATCCAAACTTCACTCATGCAAACAAGCAGTAAAGAATTATTTACAGTTTTGATGGGATGAATTACAGCATTGTCCATATTTGGGCCCAAATCAAATTACTCAGTGACATATTAAAGTGATCTAATCTGTACATTCAATAATGAGAATCTATAAAAAGAAAAATAATTTAAACAATTTACAAGAGCTGTATTACAGATGGCATAAAGGCATCATTTACAAGGACTGTTTAACAGGTGACACAAAGGTATTCATGAGTAATTTATGATTAAAAATTTGTAGCACGTATTTTTACATCACATCTTCAGTGTCTGAACAGTAAACAAGAAAGCAGAGACATACCATGAGTGCAATGTAATAGAATAAGGCAACTTAACCAAATGGCTCTTCAGGGAACTTCCATCCTACCAGGTTTACAAGTTAACAGATCTGCCTGTCTGCTTTGCTAACTAAAACAAATACTTGAAGACAGCAACTGGTGATTACAAGGCCTGCAATGATGAGACAGTAAACAGAAAATTAAATGCTTGTTTGTTAAAATGCCAAAACTCAAAATGTAAAAGTGCAGGTTATCAAAAGCCCTCTATACCCTAACACAAACACATTAATTTTCATGTTCTAGGTGTTGTAATTTAATGTCTCAAAATACTAATTCACTAGTCTTATAAACTCTTTCATAATGCACAGTCTGAAACTAATGTACCTCCTCCCAAAGCCTGTATTTACAATTTCTTAAATTGATGCCAGAAATGTGAATTGTGAAATGCCAGCAATTTATAGCAAAGATTAGCAACTGACACACTATATTCCAGTTCATTTCATAGGCAACACTAATTAGCACATTTAGGTTTTAAAATGAGTATTTCTGAATTTTCAACAGCTTTCCTCAGTAGTGGCTGACTTACTTGGAAGTTTTAGCAGAGAACAAATGCCAATTGTGTTCTACTTGACACTATTTGTGCAAACAGCTACAGTAACAAAACAAGATAAAGGATCTCGTGGAAATCCAGCCATGGAAACTCATCTGTCTCCTCATGTACCACGGGAACATTATGGGCCTTACAGAAAGCAGCACAGGAAGCCACACCTGCCAATGACGTGCCACATTAACAAACACACTCCACACAGTCAAAAAACCCAAACCCAAAAGGGGAACTTGAAGTAAGGCCAAAATGTATTGGCAAATGAGAAAATTTAAGTCTGTCAAAAGGACCAGGCCATAAATATTTTATTTACAATTTCTATTCAGAATGTTTATTTTCAACAAATGATTTAGCACCAGCAAGAATATGCAAAGTAGCATTATTGTGTTCCCCAGGCAGGAGACCTTGAGGCCCAATCTTGCTCATTAGTTTAAAAGAATGATCTACTCAAGTAACTACAGAGTGAGCAGGATTTGACACTCAGTTATGCAAACTGAGACTGCCCAAACATATTCCATTAGCACATTAATAATTACAAATATATTACAGTATCTTTTGAGATGTTTTCAAAAGTGTGTTTTTAAGAATCCTTAATATGCTATCCATGTGTGAGATAAATGAAACCAATAAAACAGACTTATTTTCAGACTTTTGTTAATGTTAGAGAATTACTAATCTTACCACAGTTGACAAAATAATGGTGATGTACTTTGGACTATATAAGTAAAACTTAAAGAATGTATGCAGGAATTATTCTACACTGTGAAAAAGAATTCTTTTAATCTCCCATGGTCATGTCTGAGGACTAAATTCTCCCATTTTATCCACGATGATTGTGAAGCCCACCCCCTCTGACTGCATTAATGGGAAATGAAGCAATTCCTACACCCAGACAGAAACTGTGTCAGCCCCAGCTCTGCTCTGGGACCTACAGGCCTTGCTGAAACAGATCCACCCTGACCCACAGATGTTTGTTCACTTTTTAACCTCAGCAAAGCTCTGTTACACATTACATGGTTTTTAAGCCTACATAATCCATAAGAAGAATGTAGATAAGGACAAGTGACAAGGGAAAGAATTAGGCTTGTTATGTGTATAACTAGAACTGACCAGAACAAGCTCAACAAAAGCACACTGACTTTCACCTCTATTATAAACTGAACTGTTTTCTCAGGATTACAGTGATATCCAGAATGTATTTATATTAATATTTAAATTAAACAGGTTGACTGCAAATTTATTAATGAAAGTTAATTACTGGATGTGAAAGACACCCTCTAGTCTTTATCTAGCACAGATATACTCTAGATAAAAGACCCTTTAATTAGTTCCCAATGTTAAAACCCCATTGTTATTTTGAAATATTTAGAAATGAGAAGTTATTTCAACTGATCTGGAAGCAGCTGTTTCCTGAAGACCTACACAGAGTACAGAGTATTAGAGCCCTTAAAGGCACCTTGCATCTGCACTAGGAACTCAAGTGCCAGTAAGAATGTCACAGTACCACTGAAGGAGCAGATGATCCATCAGGAGAAGCCAGAGCTTTTGAATGTACAGCTGAGAGTAAGTGGGACAACGTGGTGTCTCTCCTTTCCACCCTGTAACTCCCAAGTATGAGCACCTGTTGGTAGAGTCACACAGGTGCTTGAGAGAGGGAAAGGTCTTCCAAAGGCAGGTTGGACACCTGAATTTGGAAATCCTGAGCAAACTATGACAAAGGGGTATCAGTGCAGCCTCTCTCTGAGCTCCTAAATATACAGACTTTACGAAAAAGAATGAAAAATCGTTTGTATTTAAACCTCTGCTAGGTTTAGTAAAGAACACTGAGGATGTTTTAATTTCAGCCTGTTAAATATTCAAGATGAATTGTAGGAGTTCCCCTTTCATTCAAACTGCAATTACCCAAGTAGACTTGGAAAGGTCAAAGTGGTTAGATTTAATAGACTGGAATAACTTCACCTAAGATTGAACTCCTCTACCCAGAAATAAACAGTACTTACCTCACTATAAACTTGCATGATTTTTAGGGAGATACTGATACAATAAAACTGTGCATAATATTAGAAAACACCAAGCTGGAGGGGTAAGACCAAGAAATGCAAAAGCATTACCCTAAGATTAAGGGCTACAGGGACAGAAAGCCAGAAACCTGATGATGTTTTTCTGGCATCTCTTGCTACAGTGGATTAAAGGGATCATCTCCACGGCCAATAAAACCACCTTCCATTTCTCTGGTAAGTAATATTGGTTAGGAAACCTCATGGATAAAGTCCCAGTACCATAAAACTGGCATTATATGAAAAAATTAAAAGGCACTCACATGGCTGACTGAGCTGAAAGCAATTACACATTCAAAACGGGTCTTACATTTTACTTACAAGTATCACAGAACCTTCCTCTAGAGAAGTGGTTCCACTTGAGAAGACAACAGTATTCCTGAGAAAACCCCAAATTTTCTCTACTGTAGTACATCACACTGAATCAATTCACCCTAAAGCTGCTTCAACCCATTAGCTCTGAGGAAAAGAAATGGCAAGGGTGAAAGTAAAAACAGACAATTAGGAAAAAGCAACTTAGTTCAGTGATTCACATAAAAAAAATTAACCTGTTTAGAAGAGAATTTAGAAGAAAAGACTTTAAGGCCTATCTTGCAACTATATGTGATGCCTATCATTTCTCCTGGTGGTAGAGTCAATTTTTGGAGATTCTTAACAAGTTCTAAGCTGACAGAAAATGAGATGAACCCAAAGATGTGGCTTAAATACAGGACCCCTGGGCTTTACAGTAGGGCTTGACAACTGCTGTGGTTGCTCTTGTAATGAAGTAACAATTATGCTGATAAAACTAGCAATAGGAAGCCAATTTTTTTAGAAGCTCAAGGGAAGTAAAACAGAGGTAGGGCATACTTTTTGATTCTCACAGTAATTTCTATACAGTACAGCTATTCAAGAATTATTCCCATTTGCTTATTCTGTAATTCTGTACAGTTTACTTTAAAAAGTGTCTGTCAGCTCACATCAACTTCAATTGGTTTAATTAATTATGGGTAGTAGGTAATCATCTTCTATATGAGCTTTTGGTTAAATATACAAGTAGCTTCTAACTACTGCTTCAAGAGGACTCTCAGTATCACAAATAAAGTAGCAATAAACACGGTCAAAAGGAACTCTTTCTAATGGAGCTGTAGTACATGTCCTAAAGCACCCTTTGCAAGTAAAATATGCAGTTAGATTGCAAAATTTTCAGCAGGCTGTCAGAACACTCAGAAAATTAAGTTTTTACACAGTTTTATAATCAAATAAGGGTTACTTCTGATAGTCAATCATAACTCAAAAGGAACAGTTTACAGCATTTATAAAGACATTCTATAAAAACTTATTTTCTGAAGTGCTGTGATTTAGCATTAGATCAGCTGAACTGTGAGTCTAATTTTAGTTGTTTATGTCTACAGTGAAACATCAAAGCAAGCACAGTGGAAATGTAGTACATGTACCAGGAAAAGCAACAATAAATGGAACAGCATTTGTGAGTAGCATTGCACTTAACGAGTTGCCTACTCTAAGGTACTGTACTCTTAAAGGACCACAGAACATTTTAAAGCAAAACCCTATGATGCTAGTTTAGGGCTCTGAATTTTGAGAAGACTGAAAATAGCACAAGGGTTTCTAACACAAGGAGGGTGTATCTGTAAATACAACACAGCCACGCTGTGGAATACTCAAGCAATTGGTTTTAAAAACCTTAAACCCCAAGATATGAATGTGTCTGAGTCTGGTTGCTCCTCATGCACTTACAGGAAATAAATTTAACGTGAGAATATCATAAAATTGGGTGGTTCTTTAGTCCACAAAAACTTACACAGCTAATGACTGTATAATAGCCCTGTAAGTTTATGATCTCATGGCCTGGCTTCAGGACTAAACTTACTGTAATAATTGCCACTGTAAATTTTAAAAGTTTACAGAAAACCCCCCAAATCAGTTCCAGAGTATGGACTTTATCCCAAGGCCACAATTTGATGAATGGTTCCATACTGCAAGTGCATTAAATATTGGTCCATTTGCTGCTGCAATACAAACTCTGATGCGTCCTCAACTTCCAAAAACAAACTTCCAAATCCAAAAGTAAGGTAGCAACCTTACAACTTCAACATCTACTTGAATTCTGATCAACTCTTAAAAAATTACAGGGAAATCACAATTTCAAATCAGTAGGATGGGGCAAAAATTTTCCAAACCTCCACAGAAATAAGCCAAGGCATCAGAATGACGAGGTCCCATAATTAGTCTATTTTATAAGGATTTCTTCAATTCTCTCAGGCTTTATGGTACCTTTACAAATGATAATTCATGATGGCAGAACTTATGAGGAAAAAAAAAAAAAAAAAGAATCCAGAAGGCATTTTGGAAGTCATGTCCTCAAAAAATAAAAAAATTTTAAAAAATCTCCACCCCCCCCAAACCTGCCTTCATTACTAAACTATTTCCAAATCCAAAGACAGAGGAATCTTCCCAAAATACCAGCTGAATCTTCAAATAAATTAAGGTAAGCATCCTGATGAAACCTTCAAAATATCAACTGCTTAATCTGCTGCTTTGGCTGATTCTTTGTGTTTCTGTTCTTCCCACTGGAAATGAACGCATTAATATTATTTCCATGACACATAAAAAGTAAAATAATTACTACATTTACTGTGGGAAGCAATTGTCTGCAGTTTCCTCATCTTGTCAACAGTACCTTGGTGTCTTTTAAGTTGTTTTCTGTAAGTACACATAAAACTTGTGCTCATAATAACAGTGTAACTAATGACAATAATTTTTCAGTCATCAATTATGTACAAAACTGATGGGCCTAAAGCCTTGGGAATAAACCTGCAATATTTGCATCCTGAGCACTTAAGGGTTTGGCATTCCTTTTTCTGGAATTTCTGGAAAGTTGTTTTCAGAGGATGTATTGCATATTAGAAGTTCACTACTGGCTACAACGTACCAAAGAACATAAATAATAGCCACAAACAGTTCACTTGCCAATGCCCAACAGAATGAAACCCCCTTCCTTACAACAGCAATACTCAGTAGCTTAATCACTTCTTAAAAAGAATTACAGAAAATCAGCTATTTTCTTCTCCCCTCCCCAGATTTAATTCCCATCGACATAAACAAATGTCATTCAGGTGGAAAATAGTTCAGTGTAGTGACATCTGGTATCTCAACTGAAATTTGGCAGCCCAAGCAGAGCACCAACAGCTCCAAAGTATCCCTGTTAAAAGAAGAAAAAAAAAAAATCAAGTTTAAGTAGGGTATTAAATTCTGCACTAATCACATTTTAGTGACAACAATCATCTGATGGACCAATGCTACAGAAAGAACACTATACACTTTAAATATATAATATTTCATAGTAATTATTTAAGGCTTTGTGAAACAAACATTTATGCTTCTTGTCTAGCTTAACTTTAGGAGATTTCCTGCCAAGCCTCACCATACACTGCAGGACTTCTAAGACAGGTATCAGTGACTCCTAAAGCACAGAAACCAGGTTTGGTTTCTTCTTCCTAAAGAAGCTGCACGTTCTGCTTGCTAAAAAATCTTCAATACCCATAGCAACATTATTCCTAATGTACAAGTGAAAAATTTCTTGAACCATGCCCACATCAATTTTTTGGACTGTCTACCTACCTACATACAAAGAATCACGTTCTCCTGTTGAATTACTTTTCCCCTGTGGAGTGAAATGTTCCCCTTCCCTATAACTGAGAAATATTCAAGTGTTTGGAACATACTCTTGAGAAAATGTAAGAGTTTAAAATTTACCCAAGAAAAATCTGAAGAGGGTAGAACTAACAATGAACTGTTACTGTGGACATCAGGACAGATTGTCAGTCTTGGGATAAGCAATAAAGGAAAAAAGTTGTGAGAATCAACTGAAGGGAACAGATGTAATGCTGTAGTATTTGCAAATCAAGAAACTCAGGACAAAAATTCCCAACCCACTGCCAAGTTAGCAACTGTTCCACTGAAATTAATACTGATTGCCTGTATCTTAACCAAAAGAAGTCAAAGCTCTCAGCACTACACACTGATCTAGATGGCAGAAGCTGCACAAAAGCAGGTTATTCTCAAAGCATAAAATCACTACACTGAGGGGTCTGCAGTGGAATGAAAATAGGCCTTGTCAAAGCAGCCTCAACTTTCAAGACATTGCTCAGCTGAGAACAATGGAAGTGTTTTAAAGGCCCAAGCTTTACATTTCTGCACTCTTTAAACACAATACTTACTGTTGTTTCCACCCAAACCCAAGAAAGACTGGTGACCCTTAGCAGAGAGTTTAACATTTTCTTGTCCCTCTAGAGATCCACACCATGAACTGAGATACTGAAGTGACTGAAGTACTTCCCTGGCAGAAAACTATTCCCAGAGAAACAATTCAGCAAGACAAACCTCTTATTTCTAATATTTACTGAGCACTTGGTGCCTCAGGATATCACACATGAGAGCTACTCAATACAGGCATTTCTGATTTATGGTGAAACAATACACACAGATAAATGAGCCACAGCATACCTCATGTTCTAGGAACAAGGCCTTCAGCTGGCCTTTGGACCAGTAATCCAGTGCATATGCAAGAAGCTTCATTGACAAAGTATTCACACGCAAGAAATTGCCAACAAACACAACCCTGTTTATTTTCTAAAGAAAAAAAAAAGAAAGAAAAACAGCAAAGGATTAAGTCTTTTCACTGTTTAACACAGCTTTGAAAAATTAAGCTATGAAAGAGGAGACTGTCTTGAGCAAGGAAAAAACCACAAAAAGCAAACAACCCACAATTAAAACATGGCTACAAAATTTAAAACACAGCATACTTGGGGAAGAGGAAAAACAGTGCAATCCTTGAGAATTAAAGGACTTAATTTACAGACAAGCAGCATTCATCTTTCAAATTAAGTGAGCATTTTCAGCAATTACACCAAAGAAAGAGCCCAGCTAAAAGTGAAATTATATGTAGGATACTTCTGTTTGGTAGAGAATACTCAATGCCTTCATAGCCCTGTACAATGCTGCTTGATCCATATGCAACAAGGCAGCACTGTAAAGAAGCCGAAGACAGTAAGACATGGCAGATGTTCCTTTCATCTTCAGACATCAACATACCTCAGCCTGAGGTTAGACTAAGAGCTGAATACAACTGAGCTGTGAATTTTAATCAAGTTAAATGTAAAAAAGTGAAAAGCATTTCATATTCCCCATTAACTCAAGTAAATCCAACATTAGGTGAAAACATTAAACACTGGTTAAATAACACAAGAGGAAGAACCAAAGAAAATGTAATTGTGTTAGTCCTTAGCACAGTGCTTAAATAAGCACTTAATTACATTAAATCAACGATTATATCCAAGTTATTACAAAAACTAATATGACAATTCAACCTGTCAAATGTCTAATATGCAACTGTTTTTAAACTATCTTGATTAGCTCCCAGTGAAGACAAAGTAGACACACTGTCAAGGCACAAAAACATAATTCTGTGCTACTGCAGGAAATCCAAATAATTACATTCACTTTTTTCTTTATTCATCAGTTCAAGGTACTAGTTTGTGTACCCCTATTAACTGTTTCTTATGATCGTAGTTCTGGGATACAGCTGGAATTGGACCAAAAATCTCTCAGAATAAAGCTAGATTGTGCAGTTTACAAGTTCTGATTTGTCCTCATTTAATCTCACCCTTAAACACAAATTGCATACATTTGCCTATGACATGTAGTATGTACTTTCAACTTCATTTTAGCTCTTTTGTTATTAAGCTTTGCCATAAAGCAAAAAGCTAAAATTAACTTAACACTCACAAAATTAGCTTTCTTCTCCAAGACAGACATGAGAGAACAACTGAGAATGAAACTGAGGGAGATATTGCAATATTAAAACTAGAAGATATAATTAATCTGGCTCCTAAGCAAGAGGAGGGTTACTGCAGCTGACAGGGCTGTTGGTACTTCTGAGACAACCACATCCAAAGATTTTAAGCAGAGCTCTAAATACAGTTACTCATAGTCTTCTCCAAGAAAGCTGTTACTAAACCTCATTTTATATCATTTGTTGATAATGAAGGAAGAAATCCCTGCTGCTGAGACATTCATGTCTTCTATGCCTAAATTCAGTATTCTTCCACAGAGTCCTGGCTGTCCACACTAATACTGAAACTGAACACATACTGGTTCTTTTTTAAACTTTGAGAAATAGAAGATGGCAGGAAACTCTCTCTGTATCAACCAACAAGATGACAGGTGTCAAAGCAATTTTTAAGTTTCAAGAACTAGAGAAAATTAAAGATAATGCTTAACTAGAAACAAGGCTTTCAACAGGCTTTGATCAGAGAATAATTTCAGCTTGGAGAAACTGCTGGAGGCCATCAGGGTCTTATGCACTGCTCAAAGCAGGACTTTCATCAACTTAAATGCTGCAGTTGCTCAAGTCAGGTATTTTGAAACTTCCAAAGGCAGAGTGCACAGTTTGTCTCTGAGTCCATGTTTGAGGGCTGCATGCACTCCCTAGGTGACCCTGCCTTGGCAGGGGGGTTGGACCAGATGATCTCCAGGACTCCTCCGCAGCCTAATTGTTCTGTGGTTAAAGTACTAGGAATTGCTTCAGAATATATTGACTACCTCTGGAGAAGTGGCACAAGGATAGATTTGCCATTGGGGAGGGCTCCTGATGAGGAGCTTTGTTAAAGGAATGGAGCCCAAAGCCTGCAGGTAAGTCAGGGAGCAGGGGAGCACAGGATGTTGTGATGAAGGACTTGAAGTCCCCCTTGCTAAAAACAGGGTGACTGCAGGCACAACTCAAAGCTACTACATTAATTTCCTCATTTCATTTGAGAGTGTATTAAAAGATTTTAAAGTATACACAATTTTAGCAGTCATTTCATGAGAAGACAGATAATAGGGCTGTAGATAGATCATTTCCTTGTCAGAAGTTTTTACCTCATTTACTGCACACATCCGTGCAATAGACCCAATATTATTGGTGATGGTGACCAATATGGCTCTTGCAAGATCTTCTTTACTGACAGACTCCCTCTTCTCTTTGTAGATCATATTCCCAAAACTAGAACAGGAGAAATGGCCATTAGTCAGAGTGATTCACGTGCATTTGAAGTAATTTCAGAATGGATGTTTTTACGCCGCAGCGGAACTTATGTCTCATGCCTGCTCTTTGAGGAACTCCCTTTTTAAGTGTGTGTTAAATATAGCAGTTTGACATCTGTATTTATTCCTTCACAGGAAACAGTCAATTTTGTTACAGTAACAGCCCCCCAACAAAATATTTTTGTTCAGATGAGACTTCCATGAAGAACTACTGACAGTAAAACAAGTCTTATTCTTCAGACAAGACTACTCTGCAGATCTAGTCACTGTGAATTAAGTCACTGCCTAAGTCTGACTGGTGAATCCTCCACTTCTCATGTCTGCTTCCTCACAAATATCTATCCATTCTTCTCTTCTCAAAGTAGAAGAAAACCAGAGATGACTCGAAAAGTTATATGATGGAACACAACCATCTGAAACAAAATAACACAGCGGACAGAATGCAATTTAGGTTGCACAAATGAAGAGTCAGAAGGGCACTTCCCTTACTACGCACAGCACCAAAGAAAAGACAAGAATCCACAGCTACGTGTGATATTTTACCACCAAGGACTCTGTGCCAGATCTAATTCCTGATTATTCTAAAACTCAAAAAGCCTTTAAAGCTCTCAAGGATCTTAAAAAGTAAATGAGAACAGAAAGTACCAGCATAAAGGAAGTTAAAATGTAATGACTAAAGTGTAAAGTTTGCACATATTAAAACCTCTCAGCATATGGGCTCTCAAGAGGCTTGGACTTAGGTGGCTGGAGAGGGAGAACAATTAAGTTGCCATGAATTATGACTCTCTACTAAATAAAAGCAAAGATTTAATGAACACTCCTATGTACATATTAGCTTTGCTTGCAGAGTTTATTTTTCTTATCTTTTCTAAGGGTAGTGAAGCTGCAGCACCATCAATATTCCCCAATGGAAATAATATGTGCAGCTGTGGCACAAGTCCTGTCATTGACAATGACATTAGTTCTCATGGTGCAAACTGTGTTCAACAGCCCCCATCAGTGAGAAAAGTAGTTAAAACATTACACCAGGTGTCTGTACTGACAACCATGTTTCCAAAACAATCAGGAATTGCTCCGCTGAAGAAAAGCGACACAAAAACCATCTCCTACTCACTTTCCCTCTCTACAATGGCTCTACTAAAAAATCCTAGGAAATCAAAAAGAAATTGGTACTTTTTCCCCCTCTCTTGTACTGGTTTTGACTGGGACAAAGTTAATTTTCTTCCTAGTAGCTGCATGCTGATTTTAGCTGGGACAGTTAACTCTCTTCACGACAGCTACTATGGGGCTGTGTTTTGGATTTGTGCTGGAAACTGTTAATAACACAAGGACGTTTTTATTATTGCTGAGCAGGGCTTGGACACAGTCAAGGCCTTTTCTGCTTCTCACCCCACCCCACCCACAAGCAAAATGGAGCTGCACAAGGAGTTGGGAGGGGACCATTCTGTTCTGTTCCATTTCTGTCCAGTTAAACACTCTTTATCTCAACTCACCAATTTTAATTTTTTCCTCCCAGTTCTCTCCCCCATCTCACTAGAGGGAATGACTGAGAGGCTGTGTGGTGTTTAGCTGCCTGCTGGGTTATACCACACCACCTCTGCACTGTGTTTCTGCTGCTCCTGAGATCACCTCATGTCCCCTCTGACTCACACAAAGCTGTACATGAAATACCACTGGAGGTTTCTTCAATCTCTTCCTAGCAGGCACCTGCACTTGCACGTGGCTTCGAACCTCCAGGAAAGCTGAAGATACATACTTTTAGGATAAAAATGTAACTTGACTACAATAAAACCTTGCATAAAAGCAGTTCTCTCTGTATGAACAGTTTTAAGTCTTGTTTTTGAAGCTCCCCATACCAACAAAAGAACCCACAAAGAGCCTCCTGCTTACCTGGATGCTACAGCCCATCCTGGTAAGCCAAATCTTTCATAGTCTCCTCCATAAATATCCCGAACCAGCTTGTCAGCATGTGTGCTGTCTCCTTTGGATGCCATTTCCAGAGCTTCTTCAAAACTTTCACAGCCCGTCAACAAACTGCATAACCCAAGAAAGGTCCCTCCACCTAGACTAAGGACAGAGAACACCAGTTGCTTTTAAACAGCATTTCCTCACATGAAAGATCCATATGTCATTGCCTCATAGACTAACAAAGCCAACGTAGATTTTTAAATTACCTTGTTCCAGTTACTCTTTTATAGTTGTCTTTGGAATGGACTGATAAAATACTGACTCCTGAACCAATGTTAACAACCAGCAATGGGTATGGATCATCCAGGTTAAAAGGCATCTTTTGGCATCTCTCGGGATCTGAGGCATTTTCAAAATAGTAGCACTCTGCCTGGCCATTGAAGCTGACAGAGTCTATGTACAATAAGCCTTTGACAAGGCAATCAAGCTCATCTAGTTTGTGCAGCTGGAGGTTTCCAATCTGTGTTAAGAAAGAAAAAAAAGACTGTGGCAACATGTTTTAACATTGCACAAATGTATTACAAATTTATTTCTAGATTTGTACTGCCCAACTTTAAGAAGCTATCTCACATGACTAATTCAGGAATTTCAATGCCACTATAAAGCCAACAAAGAATTCAGAGCTAAATTCTGAATACACAAACTAGCAAATTAATCTGAGTGTAAATCCAGATCCGACCTGAATCAAGAAGAGAGAAGCAGTGTAAGTACCTGCTTTGCTAAACTTAAAGATAACTTTTGAAATACTAAGACATTACTCCACTGAAAAATTAACAACATTTTTCATCAATTTAAATCAATAAAAAGGTCATCAAATACCCTAGAGGCCCCACCGAGTGTCATCTTGGTGGAAATCATATCTGCACATCTTTTCAAGGTTTGTGGAGTTCCTCCTCCATCTTACAAGTCAAAACAGTAATTTCTAAGATATCAGCATATAAAGAGCTCAATTTCATCGTACTAGCTATCCTTGCAACTTTATTAACACTCCAAGGATCATAGGAAAACCACAGGTCAGCAATGCTATGGGGCTCGAGGCTCCCTACAGTTCTGCACGGGATATTTAAACCACCGTTCTCTCATAAAGCAGAAG
>JACBWW010000051.1:3354042-3457553 GCA_020086605.1 Lanius collurio
ACAGCTCCCGGCGGGCCCCGGGCCCTCACCCCACAGCGCCGCCGCCAATGGCCGCGCCCGGGCCGCGGGGAGCGGGGCTCGGCCGGGGGAGCGGGCGGAGGCCCCGCGCTCATGTGGCGCCTTCCTTCGCAGCCGTTGTCGGGCCGCGAGAGCCACGCGAATGCTTTGGGTCGCTAAATAAAACGGGCAGATGAAGTTTGCTTTCGGTTCCTCTCGCTGTGACTGAAGTGCTCCCACAGTTAAGCACCAGAGCAGTAGGAGAAATGTCTCCTTTCTTGTGCTGGTACCTGGACTCCAATGATTGTACCAATAACTTTATTTGCCAGGACACTTTTCCTCACCTGGTACAATATGCTCATGTTTAATCACACATTCAGTTAGGTTGGAAAAGACCTCTCAGATCATTTAGTCCAGCCCATGACCAAACACCACCATGTTACCTAGAGCAGAGCACCGAGTGCCATGTCCCATCTTTCCAACACCTCCAGGGACGGTGACTCTCTGGACACCACCTCTTTGGACAGCCCACCTCACCACCTTTTTGGACGGCCCATTCCAGTATCTGATCACCCTTTCTGTGAAGAAATTCCTGCTGATATCCAACCTCCCCTGGTGCAGGTTGAGGCCGTTTCCCTTTGTCCTGTCCCTGTTCCCTGGGAGCAGAGCCTGAACCCTCTGGCTGTCCCCTCCTGTCAGGGAGTTGTGCAGAGCCACAAGGTCCTCCCTGAGCCTCCTTTTCTCCAGGCTGAGCCCCTTTCCCAGCTCCCTCAGCCACTCCTGGTACTCCAGACCCATCCCCAGCTCCATTCTCTTCTCTGGACTTGCTCCAGTCCCTCAATGTCCTTCAAGAATTGAGGGGCCCAGAGCTGGTCACAGCCTCGAGGTGCCCCTCAGCAGTGCCCAGCACAGGGGGACAATCAGTGCCCTGGTCTTGCTGGTCACACTGTTCCTGACACAGGCCAGGATGTCACTGGGCACACCCTGGCCCATGTGCAGTACACAAAGGTATGAGCACAGTCAGTACATGTCACACCCTCTCTGAGGGATGTGGAGCCTCTCCTGACTGTCTGCAGCCCAAGGGAAGCCCACCAGCAGTGGCTGCACATGGCGAGGTCTCCCACCTAATGCTCACAACTCTGGGTTTCCATCAAGAATTCATAGTGGTTTTTTTCCACTTTCTCCCTTCTCTATGTAATTGTAGATCAGTTATTGTGACCTAGGTTGAACCTAAAAGCTCTGGTCTAGGAGGAGCATTTTGGCATAACCTCCGTCTTGGAAGCTGAAGTTTCTTTGTGTCTGGAGTTCAGCTTTGGCAAAAGTCTCTTTTGAAGTAACCTTTCACAAACCAAGGAAAGACTAAATGCTCAATTTCCTGGGCATGGGGTTTACTCATGAACCAGTTGGGTATGGACAGGAACCATGTGTTTTCATCCTCTGTTCCCCCACTGATCCTAAACATGAAAAACCTGTCATACATTGTTCATTTTAATCCAGAATCTTACATTAAAAAGTGGAAATTCTCATGTGGATGCTCTCTCCCATTTATCATATTTCCTTTCTGAAATGTCTGTATTTGGAAAACTTACTCTGAAGTCTTCTAAGTGTTTATTTCTCATCTTTTAAAGGAAGTTCAGAGTGTATTAGTAAGGCTGCAGAACTTCTCTCTTTCTGTAAGCTACATGTCATTGTGGAAATTCCCGTGTGTTACTCTTAAAGTGAGGAAATTTTGGTGTGGTTTTGTGGTTTTTCACTGTAATGTAGTTTACTATTGAAACATTAAACACAAGCATTTACATACATGTTAGGGAGTACAAGAATTTAGCTGCTACCTGGAAGTTGCTCATAAATATACACTGTGATTGGAAAAGAGTCTTTAATTTCCTGCCTGTCACCAGACTGTGCAGCGTGGAATGTTTGGTGTAAAATGAGCTATCCGGTGTCTTGCAGACATCTCTGGTGGGGTTGCGGAAAACGGATCTGCAGGGAGATTTTTTATTACCTTAATTCTGAGGCATTTTTTCCAGCACTGACACTCTGACTGTGTTTCCTACACACCTTCTTACTCTAGAGGAAATTAAATGCCATCCCTGAGAAGTGCTGGTAATAAATATGTACATGCAACCCAGAAAAATAAGAAAAAACCATCATGTACAGCCTGACAGCTGTCTGATTCCTGCTGTCTTAAAACAGGCAGAAAAGTTCCTGACCCAGCCTTTCACTGAGGAAATGATAACTCTTCCTTTCCAGCAATGCAGATTCACTGACAGAGGCTTTCCCAGCCTCTGACTCTGTCAGGGACAAAAATGCATGTTTGGTGCATGGGTTTTAGGAGCAAGTTCTGAATTTTGATACACTGGATGCCCACTTCAAGCTATTGTATCAAGCAAACCCTCATAACTCATCTCATGTGAAAAATGGGAATAGAAAAAGGGCTCTGTGATCATTAATGAACTAAGGGCTGTTCAGTTAAAAACAAGATTAGCCAATCTGAAGTGTTGGCTTCTTCACAATAAGCTGCAGTGTTTTATCTGAATGTCACAGCTAAGACAGAATACGTCAAATAAACCCCCAGAAAACAAAACTGACATCAATGCTCACTTATCTTCAGTCCATCTCAGAGCTGGGGTTTAGCTCAAACCGGAAGTTTAACACAGGCCTGTGAGAGGCTCAGAGTGTTCATTACTTTGGAAAGTTATGAGCACTTTTAGATTGCAGTTATTTGTATGTCAGTCAATACACTACTTGGAATAGCCTCTAAGTAAGAATAAATAAATCTGAAGGTGAATGTATGATTTGCTATATAAATACAAATGTGTACATACACACACACACACACACTCTACTGTCCTAAAGTACTGCAAAGTATCTTGGGGAAATGAAACCAGATGAGAGGATTCTTTATGAATGATATATCTGAAGGCAAGGACCTTCTTTTAATCAGTTTTACTGGGGTGAAATGAAAATTGTTTCATTCCTATATAAAACCTCATTTATTTATTGGTGTGAACAACTCAGTCTGTGTGTTGGTGCTGTAAATCATACTTTGGTGTTTACTGCAACACAGTAAACAAGAAAAATATTATCTTCCCCACCCCCAAACAGTTCAATGAGTGCTTTACCAGGAGAAACTAGGGCAGGTTAAGTGATGCAAAATATGCTGGCGTGTAATTAAGGAAGTGTAAGCTGCTTTATAAGAACTGCCTGTTGTGCTTGCTCTTATCACATGCTAGGTGAAAGCCTGATATTATCTCGTGTGCTTCGAAGTCCCCACCTAAATTACCTTGTGGTATTTGGTTCCTGTAACCTTGCTCTGCAAGAAGTGTCAAAGGCAGGGCTGAGGCATTTGCCTGTCGAGGTTTAACCCCAGCCAGCAGTGAAACCCCTCCACAGCTGCTCCCTCACTCCCCTGTCAGTAGGATTGGAAAGAGAACTGGAAGGGTAAAAGTGAGAAAACTCTTAGATTGAGTTTAATTGGGAAGGTAAAAGGTGTTCATGCCAGCAAAGCAAAACAAGGAATGAATTCACTGCTTCCCATGGGTGGGCAGATGTTCAGCACACGTGACAGTGACTTAGGAAGACAAACAGCATCAGTCCAAGCACCCTTCCTCCAGCAGAGGAGCTGGTTAAGTGCTGCTGATGGACGATTAGCTGGAAGGCTGGACCACTGAAAATGGCCTGATTCCCTATACATTTTGAGCTATCCCCTGAGCACTCATTTACCCACCTTGCTCCCTCTCACACCTCGAAGGTAGGATGTGTACTTTTCCTCCCCAAGTAAGACACAGCCTCATATTATCTTTACAGAAAAGGAGTGATCCTTGTGCCATGGGGACAAACCTCATAGACAAGTCAGAGAATGCACTGCCATCCCCAGACTACCTTGAGCATCACTGTACTTTGAAAGCTCAGAAGCCTGGGGAAAGGAGAAGGTCAAGAGGTCACAAAGGAACAAGATAAAAGCTGTGCAAGACTCACAGCAACCTCTGTTCCTCCTGCTTGTGAGACTGTGGGGTGCCCCTTGCGTCACAGGGTGAGCGTAAGCTCTTCATACTAATAGGTACTGCTTGTACTGCTGGTGTGCTCCATTCGTGCCCGAGGAGTTTCGTGCTGCCTGCAGGGCTCTCAGAGGGTGAAGGTGCTCGGAGGAGCAGCTGTGCTTTCTTCACAGATGAGAGGTATCACAGGCTGCGGGGTGTGTGCCTTCCAATTCGGAGAGCCCTGCTGGGTAATGAATTCTGCAGGCACGCAGTGCTTTTGCCTCAGTGTGTGTGAGCAAACAGCAGCAGAATTGGGGTAGAAACAGCAGAATCAGTTGTTATTCCATAAGGTGCTAGCGTGGAAATAATCAACATCAACAGCAGCCGTGTGACACTGACGTCAGGCCACTGTCCTGAGGCTGCCACAGTGAATAGGCACGAGCTGTCCCATATACCAGCACATGGAGCCCTTCTCTTGCTGCCAGGGATGGTGCTGATGAAGTGCTGGACACCCTCAGGTCTCACATGCTTTCCTGGGGCTCAGCAGGGCCACCCCTCTGCTGCCAGTTGATGCAGCTTCTTGGGGTAAACTCATGGTGTTCCCATGCCATGTTGTGGGGACAGCAGGGACTCCTGTCCTCACAGGTGAACAGTGCTAGGAAGTTGATGGCTCAGGATCAATAAAACCTGAACATTTATTATTTAAAACTTCACAGAAAATCTGTGTATCACATATACATGTCATCCTGTGATGAGCAGGTGAGGATTCTGGGCTTGTCTGGTTTGGAGGGAGGGATTCTGAGGGGTGACCTCATTGTACTCTGCAGCTTCCTGTGAGGAGGAGACATGGAGAGGGAGGTGCTGAGCTCTGCTCCCCAGGATCCAGACAGCACATGTGGGGATTGGTCCCGTGCTGCACCAGGGAGGTTTACACAGGATGTCAGGGAGCATTTTTTTGTGCAAAGCCTGGAATAGGCTTCCCGGAGAGGCAGTCATGCCCAAAGCCTGGCAGTGCTTGAGGCATTTGGACAATGCCCTCAACAACGGGCTGTGAGTCCCTCAGCCCCGAGCTGCTGAGACAGTCGGACCAAATGGTTGTTGTGGGTCCCTTTCCACTGAAATACTCCATGCCACGCCGTGCCATGCCATGCTGTGCCATGCGATACTGTGCCATGCCGTGCCGTGTTATGCCGTGCGATACTGTGCCATGCCGTGCCGTGTTATGCCGTGCGATACTGTGTCATGCCATGCCGTGCCATGCTGCGCGATACTGTGTCATGCCATGCCATGCCAAGCTGTGCCATGCCAAGCCATGTCGTGCCATGCCGTGACGTGCCATGCCATGCCGTGCCATGCTGTGCCATGCGATACTGTGCCGTGCCATGCCAAGCCATGCCGTGCCATGCGATACCGTGTCATGCCATACCGTGCCGTGCCATGCATTGCCATGCCATGCCATGCCGTGCCATGCCGTGCCGTGCGATACTGTGCCGTGCCATGCCATGCCGTGCCATGCCGTGCCGTGCGATACCATGTCATGCCATGCCGTGCCGTGCATTGCCGTGCCGTGCCGTGCATTGCCGTGCCGTGCCGTGCCATGCAATGCCATGCAATGCCGTGCCGTGCCATGCAATGCCGTGCCATGCAATGCCATGCAATGCCATGCAATGCCGTGCCATGCCATGCAATGCCGTGCCATGCAATGCCATGCAATGCCGTGCCATGCCATGCAATGCCGTGCCATGCCATGCAATGCCGTGCCATGCAATGCCGTGCCATGCCATGCAATGCCGTGCCATGCCGTGCCATGCCATGCAATGCCGTGCCATGCCGTGCCATGCCGTGCCATGCCGTGCCACGCGATACAGTGCCATGCCGTGCCCTGCCATCCATCCCATCCCATCCCAGCGGGACGCGCCGCCCTGCGGCACCACCTGGTGGCGGACCCCGTTCACCTCCGCTGTCCTCGAAAGCTGCAGGACCCATCCTGGAAAACATCTGGAAAACATCCTGGGGAACATCTGGCTCAGCGCACACAGACAACAACACTAGACTGGCCACCCAGTGATCCAGCGTGACAACTCGCCAAGCCTTAAACCAAGGCATCAGGAGCACCTGGGGTTTGGCGAACCTGAGCCAACTCCCGCCTGCCCAGCCCGCTGAACCGCAGGGCTGCCTGCTGTGAGCTGGGGTAAAAACTGGAGTAGAAACTCCTCAGAGAGGTCACAGAGACCAGAAGTGACAGGACCCCAGAGGACAGTGCAAACTCCGCAGCCAACCACTGTGCAAGCAGCAGCTCCATCCAACCATTCCCTGCCCACTTGGGAACACAAGGCCAAAGGAAGATGGGATAGACCATTTCCCAGCATTGGTTGCCATGTACCAGTGGCTGAAAAGAGATACCTGAGGCACTGCAAGCAGAAGCACAAACAGGAGCGTTGTATCCTCAGGCTGCAGTTCCTCCAGTGCCTGCTCAGGGACCCCCACGCTGCACAGCCACGAGCAATACAAATAAACTGCTGAGCAAACCAGGGCAGCCGCTACCAGGCATTTTTGAACACGGCCCTGCTAGCTTTTTTAGTGGGCTCTGCAGGGTTTGCTTTAGGTGAAAATGCTGCCATCTGCTACAATTATGTAATTAACCTTCCTAGTTCAGACTTAATGATGCTCATTAAGGTTGAGTGTTTTTATTGGCTAACTGCTGTCACCAGTTTTGCATGGAACTGCAAAGGCAACTCTTAAGGGCCATAGTTTGAAGCATAATTAGCAATATGTGACTGTTGCACAGGGCATGGGTGAGGGAAGGCAGAGGACTAGGGTGGGAGCTTCCTTTCATTCTGTGGTAAGGCTGAATAGCAGAAGTGTTACAGCTGGGTCACTAATAATCATCAGCTACAGCAGTGTGGCAGCAGATTTGGAGTGTATGTTTGTCAAGATATCCCAGGATCTCTTCCATCCATGGCTGGCTGTGTGACTTCTATTTCCTCAGCCCTATCTCCTCCAGCTCCATTCTCAATGTTTCTTCATTTATTCTAAATTAATTAATGAGTGTTTTTTAAACACATTTTAAAAATGTAGCAAATAAAGTATTTAATTAAAGAAAATGCCCAGGATAAGAAACTATTTGGCTTAATTGGCCTGTGAATATAAGACTCCTAAAATATTAGACTGTGATGCCATAGAAATTTGTAACTACTGTTCATACCACCTTTAACTACAGCTGTTCTTCGACTGTGTCCAAGAGGACTGTTTCTAGTTCCCCCATCATTTCTTGTGAACTACCTTATGGACAATGAAGGTTGGACTCAATACTTCAAATACACAGAGAAATAATCTGCATCACAAGGTGTTACAATCTTCCATAACCCAACAATTTATTTAAACTTACATCACAATGAGAATCTAATAATAAAATACATCAGTTCACACCAGTCTGCGTTGCCATTTTTATAGGGTAAGCATCTTTCTTCACTTTATATTAAAACTTTCTGGAGGTAAAAACTACTGCATTGTACCCACAGTTCTTGAATTCTATTGTAAAATTAGGCAGGTTACAGAGGAACTTTCAGAGCTAATTACACTTCAGTTGACCTCACATTTTTGGCACATCTGAATGCTTTTTATTTTCTTCTTAACATAAAATAATTCTATAGCAAGTCAGAGAATCGTGGACATAAAGCATCACTATCCAGTGGCAAGTGCTGCCTAAAAGCATACAAAAATTGCATCATTTGGTTACAAAATAGACATTTTCTCAGTTCTTTATCCCAATGCTTAACACTGAAGTGCCATGACAGAAAAGGGCCAGGAACAGGGCCGGCCTTGCTGAGTTGTTGCTGACCACTTTGCTGCAAGGCTTGGTTTAAGTAAATCCCAGAGTGATGTGTTAACAAGATGTTGATGGCTTTTGCCTTGGCAGGCCATTGCTTTCAAAGCACCCTCCAGCAGGTGTGAGGCCACCCGTAAATGTCACCCTCTTTCTCACAGTGCTGCTGCTCAAGTGACAAAGTGAACAAAGGTTTGGACAGGTTCAAGAGGGGCCCTGTTTCTGCAGGCCTTGGCAGTCGAGTGGCTACAAATCTGAGGGCTGGTGAGCCACTGCTAGGCTGGATTTCTTCTGCCTCACACCACAGCAGCTGCTTCTTTAGAAATTATAATGTTTTTAAGCAGGAATGAAACATTAATGGTAGTTGTGTGCCTGGCACATATTTGCACAAGTGTTTGCAGTTACTTGCATGACTTTTTGAAACATGTAGGTGTGGTTTAGGTGATTTTTGTTCTACACCACAAACCCTAGCTGCTATGAGCTGCTGATGTTATATTAAAACCAAAAAGCAGTCCATGGTACTTGCAACCAGGGTTAGTTTTTCCCTGGCTTTTGAGCTGTAATGTATCAGTCAGAGTCTGGCACATTAACTACTGACTGTTTTATGTTTCACTGATTGCCAGCTCCATGTACTGGTATTTATTTTGATTTTTTGAGATGGCTGTTACATTGGTTATGTCCCTTCTGCTCACATTGCTCTGGTCGTAATAGAGAAATATGAATGAACTGCTGCAGTTAAGGAGGGACTGACAAGGCAGAAGAACAATAAGCATGTTACAGCTTTCTGGCTGTATGATAGCTAGACAGTCTCTTTGCTTTAGTGGGAAATAAACATTTCTACTTGTCATGGCAGGGTTACATTCTATGCATCCTTCCAAAGCCCAAAGGAAACCAAAGTCCCATTATCTTGAGTCAACTTTCCTACTCATCCATTACTGAATCCCCTGATCTGAAAGCCTTTTGGTGAGACCAGAAGCATTCCCAGAAGGACTTTATGGCTGCTAGGAAACATCTCTGACTATCTTTCCTAGAGAGAGAGAACTTGAAGAAAGGATCATAATACTTACTCCATTAGAGAAAGAGAGAAATTACACAGATAATAGAACAGCTGTTGATGGGGAGCTTTGAAACTTACAGTAAGAGAAAATTCAAGGTATCCATGGTGCTCTTTGCATGTATGTCCTGACCCTGAAAGGCAGCCCTGAAAAAAAACCCTTCAAAAATCAAACTTACTCCCAGAGTCAATTTTTCCCTCACATCCACAGTGAGAATTGATCCCTGCGTTGATTTCCATTTCCTACTCAGCAGTTGCTCCAAACTCAGCTCAAGTGAGTGTGGGTCCTTTGTGGGGCCCAAGTGCAGGGCGTGGAGCTCTTTGGCTGAGCTGGTCAGGCTGCACTGGGTGGAGCTGTGACACCTCTCCCTGTGCAGGAGAGCGCTGCTGGGGCAGGCAGGTGTCAGCTGAACACCTTCACATAGTGCAACTTCTGCTGCTGGCTCCGGGGGGGCAGGCAGCTGCTCAGGGCCAGCGTGTGGCTGAGCAGCAGCCGCAGCCCAGCTCACACCCGTGGCTCAAGTGACAGTGGCAGTAAAAGCTGATACGTTGCAGGTGCGTTCTGGCATTTTCATGCTCTTTACAACCTTTGCAAGTTAAAGTGTCAAGGTGTGATAAACTATGTAGCAGTGCATTCCTTAAATTTCATATACAAAAAAGGGCTCAAGACTGGGAGCAAGAAGGCACAAACTTGGGAAATAACATAGCTGAGGAGTTTACACAAAAGTATTATGTCATTTATTAGGCATCACTTAGCACTTATTTCACATTTTGCCCCCAAATTACCCAAAGCAACATAAATTTCTCCACTTCCTTTCCCTTTGCACCCTTCTTTTGGATAAAGCTGCCTGTGCTCTATAGATACAGTTGCTGCAGAATATAACGTGAACACATAAATACAACATACACAGCAAAAAATGTATTATAGTATTACAATAGTCAAATAATGTAATTAGCCTCAAGCTACGGCAGTGCCTGTGTGCTCCAGGGAACCAGTTCACGAACAGCAAGCGGGGCCACTGTACAGGAGCAAACCAGCATCGGCAGTGTTGGGAAGAGAAGGGGCTGGGCAGGCTCTCCGGGTGCCTGGATGCAGCTGGTCACGAGGATTCGCTCACCTGGAACTCCCAGCCAGGGCCTCGGAGCTTTCTTCAGCCCGTATCAGTTTGGTGGTGGGTCCTTGGAACACCTTTACGTCTGTTCATTGTGCATACACTTAAAGTCACCCCACACTCCTCCTGTTAGGCTATGTTTTCTTTATATATATACTTTTTTTTAACCTTTTAGCTTTTGAATTTTTTTTTCTTACAACTGTTAAAAAAGTTTCATGGTAAAAATAGCTCACTATATGATACATATACCCAAAGTGGTGCGATACTTTATATAATAAAAGATGAAAATAGTCACTTTCCATAATAAAAATAAGTTCTATTTTTTGCTTATTTTACAATATACTTAATAATTTTTTTCTTCTTCTTCACTCTGAAAGTAAATAGGTCCCATTTTGATAGCGCTTCTGAGTTGATTAAAGTGGCAAGAGACTGGAGAATGGCTTATAAGCACTTTGAGCAGCCGCATTCCACATGTCTCTCCAGTTCTTCCGTGAAGGTGGAGCCATCCACGCACTGGAAGAAGTATTTCCGCCGCTTGCTGCGGAGGGGGACGCAGCACTGCCCGCTGCTGCCGCAGCTGCCGCGGCACTCCAGGCGCGGCACTTTGGAGGCGGTGGCACACGACGTGTAGCCCTGCTGCTTACGGACCACTTCTCGAATGATGTCTCCTTGGCAGAGGTTCTCTGCTGGGACAACAGAGATGGAAAGGAGAAAAAAGCGTGCTATTTTGCCGGATATTCCCTGCACATCAGCAAGCAGCCCTGCATTCTTAATGGGATTCAAAATAAACAGATGGCACGAGAAAGACCTTAATCTTTTATTGCTTTGTATCTGCCACCAAAACAGAGCTTGTGCTACACAAATGTGTAATATCTGGAGCGAGGCCGAGGCCAAGCAGGCCTGCTGGCTTTGATCAGCAGCCTGGAAGTGTTGAAATGAATGCTGAGTGTTTGAGTCCTGCAACACTCCTGCAAACTAAGAATTAGTTTTACCATGTCTGCTTCTCAGGAGCAAAGGTCAGCCTGCTCTGTGTGACACTAGTGGTCTGGGATACCTGAGTGTCTGTGCTGTTCTGCAGTCCCTGTGCAGCAGCCAGATACATTTTGGGGATGTGTATATGTAAAATTTGGGAAGTCTGTGGTTCATTCACAGGAAAGGCACAACCTAAATAAAAATAATATAATCCAGCTCCTTCCTTCTGTACAGGAACAAAGAAACGTAGAAAGGATGCTGTTAAAACTCAGTGAGTTTCCAGGGAGTCTTTTCAGGTCAGAGCAGAAGAGGCCCTACCCTCGTAGGAAAGACCAGCATGATCTGTGGGATTCCCCTGGAAACCTGCCCAGCTGCATCTGAAGAAGCTGAGAATCTTTCATGCCACTTCAGGTGAGCAGTTCCTCCTTGGTAAGACCCCTCTTCCCAGTAGTGCAAATAACTGATCCCTGCTTGCTGAGGGATCAAAACAAACTCTAAACATCCCACCCAAATCCTGGGAGCAGCAAACCTTGAGGATTCAGGAGACAGAGAGTGAAACTCTTCGCTACATGTCCCCCTTTCTGTATGTGATAGTAGCTACGTACTGTTGTGTGGTTCTGTTCTCCCTGGACTCTCTGCAGAGGCTGACTTAGCTTTATCTTTGCTGTTTGCCATCCCCCAAGGTCAGAGAGGCAGGGAAGAGAGGTGCAAAGCAGGTGTAAATTAGGTGTAAAGCAGGGATGCAGCAGCACAGCTCCGGGCCCTGGGGCCAAGCCTACCTCTGTCACAGAGCTCTCCGCTGTAGCCGGGGTCACATTCACAGTAGGGCTCCCCATGCTCCGAGACTTTGCACTGCCCGTGGCTGCATTTCAAAGTCCTGCAGGGGTTTGAGGAGTTGTTCTTCTTGTCGCAGTACATGCCCGTGTAGCCCTCCATGCACTTACAGGTGTAAGCAGAGCCGGCCGCCGTGCACTTACCATGCAGACACCTGGAGAAACAGAAGCATTTAGAGCTGGTCTTTGCTAGATGTGAAGGTTCCTTTTCCCAGAAATGTTTGATTTTGGCATTTCTGCCCATTTAATTCCAGGACTCTAATCCAAAAACAGCAGCTCAGTGTCAAATACTCTGGAGAAAACTGAGTTTTCAGTGAATACTGGATAACGTTCAGAGAATACGTTTAGAATGTGAACCTAAGTGGAAAACATTAGGCTCTTCTGTGAGCACAGACCAATGCTTGGCATCCACACAAGACAGCTCACATTTACAGCATCAGCACGTGGAACTAAGTGCCAACAATCAAGCTGCATGCCCAGGCTTCCTGAGCAGAGTTACTGTACAAATAATATCAGGTGATGAAAACCAGTGTGAAAAATGAAAGTGCTTGTAGCAAAGCTATGCACAGACTTATCAGCGGGCAGCTGTACTTGAGGGTTCCCCGGCTCCTGAGGTTTGCAGCGAGCTTTGGCATTTCCGAGGAGTACCACAGGGTGGGGTGTTGATCCTTAGCAAGTTCTCTGACACCCTCCCACCGCTGGGACAGGGACACACTTGTAATGGACTGAGAACAGGGAGGAAAGCAACTCTCTCCAGCCAAGGAAAAGCTGCTCAGGGCTTATAAACCTTTGGCATAACATAACTTGACATAAACTTATGTCTCTCTTATTTTTATTTTATTTCTATTACTTTAAAGTTGTTCCCTGTTTATGTTGAATTTTTGTGCATTTAATTTTTAATCTTTGAACTAAAAAGGACAAATTATAAGAGCAGTTTCAGTCAAGTCAAGGCGTGCAAAATACTGTAATAAAGGGAGTCACAGTCTGTATAAAGCAGTATTTTCTGCCCCATGGACCAGAGGTTACCTGATCTTACAGGTTCATTTTCTCAGTGAGATTAACCTGTGAGTGTTGGAGCAGACACGTGCCAGCAGTGCTCCACCCTCTCCTGGATACACCGGGCGTGGCTGTAAGGAGACAGCTCCAGAAGGCTGAAGTGATTCCAGCAAAGGTGGGAGCGTGTGTGAGATTAAAAATACACACAGCTACTTTCCTTAGCAAAGGGCTACGTTCCTGATTGCTTTACCCTCCTTGGATTATGAGAGGAACAATCCCTCATCATGTAAATGTCTGGAACTCCCTTTTTTTTTTTCTCTCTGTCCAACCACAACAGCTTTGTGTTGACATTGGAAACTCAAGGAAACATTTGGGTCTTCATACCTTTGGTTTGTAAACTGTCAGGTGCTTTTCAACACCTTCCACAGGCTTCAGGACTTTGCAGAATTAGAACCAGAAGCAAATTTAAAATGGTACCTTTGCCAGGTTAAATTTCTGAGAGTGATTATTCACTGCATCAATTTACCTGTCAAAAGTTTGTGCTCATGAAAAGCGCCTTCCAAGACAGCAACTGAAGTAACTTCTAAAACAAAAGTACTTCCATCTGCTTATGAAACACCACCGAAATATGCAGCCTGCTGCTCTGCACGGGACTGTTTCCTGTGTATTTGCCATAAGAAAGCTATTCATCCCGTGTTTCTGATGGAGATGTGGTTATTGAGCCTTTGAACTGTAAATACTTTACACTCACGCTCCCTTCACATGCAACACCATGCCATCCTTTAAACTTGTACTTTAAAGGGCTATTTCAAAGTGTAATGTTTAAGTCAGATATTTGGGAAATTTAAAGCTGCTCACATTGGAGTGCATAATGGTCTTCAGGGAGTAAGTCTGAACACTGGGCCCAGTGCTGCTGGGAGAAAACCCCTAAAATGTGTACCTCCCACTCACAGGCAGCTCTGCTGTGTGCAGGCACTCACCTCCTGGGGTTAAGCCATGCCCATTAACAGGAGGGTTTGTATTTTAATGTGTAGAGTCACAGCTGAAGGTATGACCTGCAGCATTAACACCTGAGCTCCTTCAGAACCACGAGCTCCTTTGGCGAGTCAGCAACATCCGAACAAGAAGTGGAATTTGACGCTGTGGTGCTGACTCACAACTGTCAATAACCTCATGTGGGGACCTAGCACCTCCAAAAACAGTCAGATGTGGTTTTGCAAGATGAATTGTGAAATATGCACTCGCTGTAAAGCTTTTGCCCCCCCATCAGCATTTGTTTGAGCTTACCTGTGGTTAAGACATGGATCTCCAATTTCCTGGTCACACAGAGGGCCCATCCAGCCTGGGTGACATTCACAAATCACACTCGTTTTCTCCAGGGATCGGCAAATCCCGTGCTTGCAGATGTTACAGGATTTGCAGCCAGGAAGGACTCCCAGTGACTGCTGTGGTAAATCCTTGAAATCCTGCAGCTCGTTGTTGATGCGGACATCGTGAATGCACCCGTGAAAACCATTGGGTGTCTTATCTGCACCCTGGCGCAGGGATGACAATCCAGTAGAGGTTGGGATCCCTTCAGATAAAAGCAAAAGGGGAAGGCTCATTTACACTTACAATGGTAATACAAATTATAACTGCTAAGACTTCTTTTGTCATAGCCCGTTAAAATCTTTGAATAATTAATTTGCATAGGACCTTTGTAAGGTAACACAATCTCATTGTCCTCATTCTAGAAATGGAAAGAAACAAAAATAAACTCACTTGCCCAATCTTCTGTAAGAAGTACATGACCAAAAAAAAAAGAAAAACCAAACCAAACAACCCCTTTTTTTTTTGCTGATGGCCATGTGTTTCTGTCCTTAGAGAATGTTCCTTCTCTTTATTAGCAATTATTCTTCTGAGAGGTTTAAGGATGCCTTCATTTGTCAGCAGGTAGCATCCACCTCTGGGATGCAACAAGACTGTTTGGCTTTACTGGGTCACAGTGTTAAGAGAGGGAGTGGTAAAAGAGCATCCCACGGAAAGTAGTGCAGGAAGGCTCTAAAGACAGGGAACAGCACTTCAAGGGCCAGGCCAAGGCTTTGTGGTGAGCACCTCCCATCTTGCTGAAGTGCTTGGAAGAGTTTACTTGTTTGGGTGGCCAGCAGGTTCTTTTGGATGTTGTTTTATGCCTTCCCCAGTGACACCAGCTTGGATGTACAGCTGCATTAGCACAGGCAAGTGCTTCCATTTCCAGCGTGTGAGGCCTCTGAACCTGCTGTCTGTAAGTAATGCCACTGTTAAAGGAGGTCTTAAACCAAATCCAGCATCTCTTTAACCATGTGTTAGGAGGAAAATTGCTAGAGTGGGTGATGTGGTTGTGAGATGCACAAAACTGTGAGCACCTGAAGGCTCAGCTCTGTGTTCAGTGCTCTAGGTCAGGAACAATTGCTCTGGGGTAATTTAGGCAGCTACTTCAATTAAACCCCCTGCAGAGGAAGGGCAGCTGGCTTCCATGGGGGTGCTGCACATGGAGGGGTGGCACATGCAGAACTGTGAGGGTGCAGAAAGAAGCAAGAAGAATTTTAACAGGCAACAGAAAAAGTCTCCACTGAGGCCGTGGATCCTGGCATTCAATAGTCCTTCATTCCAGGCCTCAGGTTTTTCCTGAGAATTTATTTCAGGTACCTTTTGAGAATTAATATTGATTTATGATACTCATCCATTAACAAAACTTCTCCACGTGATTCATTCCCAAGTTCCCTGTGTATAAATTGCTGCAGGATTGGTATCTTTTGTGCTGTGCTAAAGGGAGAAATTGTGATGGCCTCTGCACGAGCAGATTATCTTTGATGCACAATGCTCTTCAATAGCCTGTGACATTCTTAACAGGAGCTCTGTAAAAAGCTCAGCTCTGTACAAAGCAAGATTAGCCAGTTTTCTGTTTTACAAGGTCAATATTCAGGGTTCTTTTTAAAAAGTGTTATTAAAGAAAATTATTTAGAAAAGCCTTGACCAGCATCAACTGAAGTTGGTAAGCATTTCTACTACTGGCTTCAATGATCTCATTAGAAAAAGCCTGAAGACTTTCTGAGTCTGTTACCATTCTGCTGACTTTTGCATTTGGAATAGGCTGACTAAAAAGTCAAGAACTCTGTGTCACTGAAATAGAGATTTCAGCATTCAGTCCAGAATAGAACTAGGGGGGTTCTGGCAAAAACAATCCATTGGGCAGAGACCAGCCTTTGTTCTGTCTCTTGTAACCAGACACCTAATTAGTGGTATAGTCATTATTCTGGGCATTGTTCCTCACCCCATTAGGCCTCTTCTTACCCCCAGATTCAGTACTTAATATGAAAAAACTTCTTCACTGAGGTTTAGTCAGTTCTAAGATCTGTGTAAAACTGTGGCTTCAGTTTGCAATGACAATACAATTAACTAAGGTGTTCTTAGCTTGGGTGTTAATATGTTTCTTAATCACACACCTCTTTCCCCCAGTTTTTAGATATCTATAAAACTTTCAGCAGAAATACTGCTCAGTTATGTTATATTTAAACCTACTGAATACTGATTTGGTTTTTTGCCATTTGACAATTTTTGATACTCCCACTGACACTTCCACTCCAGCCATGAACACCTTGGTGCCAGCCAGTTCTGGAAGCTTCTGAAATGCCAATGGGCTGTTCCTGCAGTGGCTGTGTGAGAACCCTCTCCATAGGATAGAAGATGATTTGCTTCTGAGAAGACACATTCAAAGCAATTCACAGTACCTCCAATGTAGAGGGGTGTGTTGAGGCTGACAGAAGACTGCTTCTGGAGCTTTCCCAGACTCTTGGGAGCCCCCTTGTCCACCACCAGGTTCAGAGTTTGGTTCAGCATCACAAGTTCCACACTGTGAAACTGCCCATCATTAACTGTTTCCACACTAGAAAGTAAGAGGGAAAAAAAGAAGAATTAGAAGATGAACAAGGAACAGCCTCTGCTTCTGTGACATCCTGCAGTACACCTTGCACAGCAGAGCTCTGGAGTTGGCAGTCACTGTGTTCTCAGCATTTCCTCCAGCAGGGAGGTAAAGACTGACACACAGCTGGTCCTGTGCAGGCAGTACCCACACACGTGGAACACTTCAGAGGGCAGCTAATCAGCTGTGCAGCTGTCGCCCTGATTTTTAGAAATCTTTTAGCCTTCTGATGTTTTCATTCTAGTTGCAAGCTTTCCCACACATTTTTTTTGTAAACAACTCAGTTGTTTTGCATTCCTTCGTAGAGGTGGAGAAAGTTGGATTGGTAACTTGTCCAGTGTCATTGGAGAGGTGGCCCTTTCACCCTCCAATCCACTGTCACTTTTGTAAAACTATAAGTAGTGGAGTCAGAAAATAAACCTCTCTCTTTGCTCACCTTCAGCTGTTGCGTTCACGCGTGTGCTCTCGTGTCCTACAGTGACATGCAGCCACTCGAGCTATTTTTACCATGGCAGAAATCCAAGTGTGGAGCTACAAGGCACACTGGCTTTGGTGACAAAACTTACAAAAAATCCCATTGTGTGCCCTCAGCCACAGCTTGCTGCCCTCTGTCACACTGCTTGGTGCTGCAGGCTGGATCACTGAAGGAATTTCTTCTTGTATGGTATTTTAAACTCAAATTACCTCACAGGGGTCAGGAGATTGCAGTTTGGGGTGAGACACCTCTGAAACCAGCATCTCCTCACAGCAGAAGTGTCTTGGAACTACGTACCAAGCAATAAGGACAGGCTGAGAGTCTTAAAGCCAGAAAAGGAATTCAGGAGGTTTTGGCTTATAAATGACTAGGGTGCTTTGTTCAATATCAAACACAAGGGAAAATGACAAATTGCTAATTCTCTTTGGGAAACGTTAAGGTGAAGATTGAGGCTTGCTGATAAAATAGTAGGAATTGTGGGGTGGGGGGGCAGGGAGCAGGCAGCCATCTGAGCAGACAAGGTGTTAAAGAAGTGTGTATTTATTGCTTTGTTTTTAACACCGATTTTTCAGATGCACAAAGCCTGAAGCAACCTCCTCATCTGCACCTCAAACAATCTTCACCTTCATCTCCTGTTCAGTCCCCTAGAAGTTAAAAGGTGCAGTGATATCNGGCCGGGAATGAGGGGTGCGAGCAGGGAATGCGGGCTACGGGCCGGGAACGACGGGTGCGAGCAGGGAATGCGGGCTACGGGCCGGGAACGAGGGGTGCGAGCCGGGAATGCGGGCTACGGGCCGGGAACGAGGGGTGCGAGCCGGGAATGCGGGCTACGGGCCGGGAACGAGGGGTGCGAGCCGAGCTAGAGCTGGAGATGCGGGCCGGGAGCGCGGTGCAGCGGCGCGGGCGGGCAGCAGAGGGCGCCGTGGCACCGCCGAGCCGAGCGGGGACGGCCCCGGCCCAGCCCCGGCTCCGCTCCCGGTCCCGCTCCGGCCCCCGCTCCCAGGCCCTCTCCGGTCCCGCTCCGGCCCTGCTCTGGTCCCGCTCCCGGTCCCGCTCCCAGGCCCTCTCCGGCCCGGCTCCCGGACCTGCTCTGGTCCCGCTCCCGGTCCCGCTCCGGCCCCTCTCCCGGTCCCGCTCCAGCCCCGCTCCCAGGACAGCTCCGACCCCCGGTCCCGCTCCAGCCCCGCTCCCGGTCCCGCTCCGGCCCCCGGTCCCGCTCCGGCCCCTCTCCCGGTCCCGCTCCGGCCCCGCTCCGCCTCGGCTGCCCCGTGCCGCAGCGAAACCAGAGCAGCCCGTGTGAGCACAGCGAGGGACAGCCGAAAGGTGCGGCAGGGAGAGCCGAAGGGCCGCTGGAGCCGCACCAGCTGCCTTTCCCGGGCGCTAACAAACCATGTCGCTCCTGGGATCTTTCCAAGCCATTAATGCAATCAGGAAATCTTAGCTGACTTCCAACCGCAGTGTTTTGTGCCACCACCATTAGATATTGTATAGTTTTCCTACATATCCTTGTTGAAAAAAGGGAGGAATTACGATTAAACACTTGAAATGGAAGCAAGGATTTCCAAGAAATTTATAATTAAACTTGCTAAAAAGTAAGCAGCGAAAGGAATTGGAAGTTTCCTGTAACACGAAATGACTCCTCAGCACCCAGGCACTGCTGCTCTGGGTTGTGCTCGGCAGCTGGTGAGGACCCACCTGCTCGGGCATTTCCCCCCTGGGCTCAGCCTCTGCAGCATCCCTCCCCTTTCTCTTCTCCATCACACTCGTCTTTTCCAAGCCCACTTCACATGCCTCACACAGTCCAGTACATTGCTCTCACTGAGGTTACCCTCACGGAGCCGCTGGCCATGGCATCTGGTCAAATTTGGCCAAAAAAAAGGAAAATGCTGCGATGTGAGGAGAGCCCAGCTTCCAAAGCCCTGGGTCCAGCACCTTCTGTTCCCTCAGAGCTGCCCTCACAGGGAAGGGAGGCCACTAGGGAGGGCTCTGTGGAAGAGACATTAAAATTTCCTGTGGGAGGGAGCTGGCCTCTTCTGTCAGAGCAACTCCAGCAAGGTGAGCCAACAGACCCATTGCACAGGGCACTGCACACAGGCCATGAACACGGCCTCTGCTGGGAGCTCAGACTCCACAACACAAAGAAATGAAGGGGAAAGGATGTGTATTAAACATAAAACCCCGGGGAATATAGGAAAGAGTTGATTTCCACTCTCATTTTTCACCTATTTCTTTTCTTCCTCCTATATATTTTCTTCTCTACTCCAGCCCCAAGCACACACAGATGTTTTAAACACTGACTCCCCCTGCTCTAATACCCACGAGAGATTTAGAGCTGAACTACTATAAATATGCCAGTGAACAGAAATGCATTAAAGGATTAAAGCATTCAATTGGAACTTGTAAAATTTGGGCTTTGGGGTCAGTTGTTTTTTCACTGACTAGTAATATACCTTTATTGTAGACAGCAGAGAACAGCAGGGCAGAAGAGTCAAAAACAAAAATAGCTTTAAGTATCACAGCAAACCATGGTACTGTGGAGACATATAACCATCAATTATGCAAATGAGAACATTAATTCATTAGCTACAGTCTCCAGATTTTCCTGACCTCTGTCTTAATGGGGACATGCCTCATTTGACACACAAAACAAAGGAAACACAAGGATGGTAAGAGACTGGGGGGTGAAGGCCATGGGGAACACTGAACTTAGATAATCATTATGAACATTCAAAAGAGAAGGAAATAAATAAAATAGACATCCAAAAGAGCTTAAGGAGCTTACAGCACATGGGAGGAGCAAGCACCAGAGAAGAGGTACCAAAATCAAAAACTCAAGGTGAGAGCTGCAGGGAACTGTGCTGAGGTGTCAGCAGTTTGGGAGCTGTGAAACTCACACTGTGCCAGCCTGACTGCGGGGATCAGCACTGATGGGTTTTCACCTTTCCAAGCTACACTTACCTCCTACTCTTAGTTCCAGCTATAATCAGTCCTTGGCCTAAAATAGATTTAAAATTCTCCATGGCAACAAAGGCAAAATCATAACTGGAGTGGTGTTTGTGCTACCTCCACAATAACACATCACTTCAAGCACTATCGTCTTCAGGAGCTGAATAAAAACCACATGTTGAGAAAAAAAGTATGAAAAATGCTAATGAAACACAGGACTAGGGAAATAAGAGGTGAAAGGAATATTAAAGCACTCAAGTTCACTTTCAGCTTGAAATACACTCTTTTGTTATGTTCAGTCCTGTTTCAAATGACTTGAGTGTTAGGTCTTTTAAGCTGAGAGTACTCAACATTAAGAGTTTTTTCCTTGATACTTCCATTCTAATATGCTTGGTTTTATACCTTTCCTCCTACTTACATCTTCATAGACCACCCAAATAAACCATCTTTCTCTTCTTGGTGTTTACAGCCCTTGAACACTGGCAGCTGATTACCATATCTCCCTTAATGATCGTTTGGCCAGGCTATGCATATCTAATTTCCAGTCATAATTCAATTCCTGCAGCACTCCTGCCAGCAGTGAAAGTCACTGTATAACTTCTACAGGAAAAGCAAGGACCTTTTTTACACCCCTGCACCATGCAATTAACACAATCCTGACCCCTTTCCCTAGATGATTCATAAAAGGGTCAGACTCCCGGCCAGGGCAAACATTGCTTGCTTGCAGTGAATTCTCTCAGTGTCCCTGACCCGGGTGAGGTCCCACACCTCCCTCCAGCCCTGCTGCTGGGAGCAGAAGCTGCTGGGAGCAGAAGCTGCTGTCTCCTGCACTCGCACCAGCAGAGCTGGATACCTCACTCTGCTGAGGATCTGTTAAAGCAAGTGCAATGGCAGTAAAAACAGCTGGAATGCATTCTGCCAAGTCCAAGGCCTCTCCTGAGTGACAGATCAGAGCATTGCTCCTGCCTGCCCACCCTCTCTCCACCAGGATGTGCTGGATTGTCACTGCACATGGTGGTGTCACGAGCTGCTGCATCCCAGTGTCCTCACAGGACAGGCATCAGAAAAGGTAACAAACCCATGAAATACAGAGTCCAAAAACCAGTCAAGAGATTCTGTGGTGCTGCTGGGCTGGTGGGAAATATGGTATCCTTGTAAAAACGACACTGCAAAATGCAGAGGAGAAAGCAGGTGCTGGCACAGCAGCAGGGCGGTGGCAGCCCGAGTGCCACATCTTCCTCAGCACTGCATGAGTACAGCTGTGTGTCACACACCAGGACAGGCTGTGACACAGCCCCTGGCCCCACCAGGGCTTGGAACAGAGCAGGGTGTGTGAGGTGGCTTTCTAGCAAAACAGCTCTGCCTTTCAGCTGGTTATCAAATCACAGGTTCTGATGAGAAAATCCACCAGGTGCCTTCACAGAGTTGCTGCATCAGGCAATACTTTACCCCATCTATCTCCTTCTCAGCTCTGGAAAATATGATGGCATCTGCCAGATAGCAGCAGGGAGCAGGGCCACTAGAGTACAGTTACCAGGGCACCCAGTCAGACTGACAGAGAACAACAGGTTTTACCCAAAATTGGAGGCTAAGCCTCCAATTCTTTTATTTAAGAAAATAAAAGCAGTGTCTGATGAGAAATTGCTTCCCTCTCCTCTATAGCAACATGCCTATTGTTGGATCCTCTCCTTCCACAGACATGACCAAACCCATCACTATTTGACAGCCACAAGATCAGCTGCCATGCCCACCTTTCCCCCCAGCCCTGGGGTGTGCTGGCAAACACCAAGCTGTGGGTACCATTTCCACACTGGGAAGAAGCACTGAAATAACTGTGCACAGACCCATCCTGCACCTCCTCGATCTCCCTCAGCTCCAGGTCTGTGTGTGCTGCTTCCAACAGAGACTGCATCGATTGGATCCAGAGCTGGGGCTTGGGATAGACGGGATACGAATCTATCACACATGGTACACATCTAAACTTTGTGTTACTCATCATGTTCACAAGAAATTTACAGGCAGGAAAAAATAAACATACTAGCTTGTTACATGTTGTTGTAAGGCAAAAACCTCACAATTCAAGACATGAGCCAGTCATTAGTGCACAGGAAGTTTAGAAAGTAATTTTGACTGTGAGTAGGTTTGTTCTATCTCTGTCTAGTATGAAAACACTTCAACCTTCCTCTGATGCAATCAATATTAACCAACTTTGGCAATGTACTACTGGTGAAGCAGGAAAATACCTTTAAAACATTTACACACCTTTCCCCAGTCTGGCCTCTGCTGACAGGGGATGCCTGAGTGCAACTTAGACCCACAGCTCCAGATTTTGGCCCCTGAATAATGTGACTCAGAGAATGGAACTTTTATTTTTGTCATTACCACTGGACAAGTGGCTTTAGATGACCCATTCCTAACTGCCTGTGCCTGGTATACAGACAGGCCAGCACTGGCTCACTTTGTGAAAGGTTTTGCCTTCTTCTGGTAAAACAGCTCACTGAAACTCCCTCTCCACGTGTGAGACATGAAGTGTGGGTCTGCAGCATGTGGGTACTCAGACACTGCACCGAAGAGAATGAGCTGGGTGGAGGCAGAGAGGAGATGAGAAACTGTCATTCTTGCAAGAGATACTGGAGAGATTTACAAAGAAATAAATTAATTCAGCTTAACAAGATTTTGCCTGCTAAGTCCTCTGGCAGCCTGAAGGACAAAACTGTACCCTTCTTAAGCTTCAGCACAGCAGGAAAAAGTTTCTGCATCTCATGAAAACAAATATTTGATTCTGAACCTAATGATAAAAGTTAAATGATATTTTAAGGTCTTGACCTTACCTTTTCACTGTCCTACTAAACAAAAATCCAGGAAAAACTAGGGAAATGCAGTGTTTGTAGCTTGACAAGAACTCACACACTTGCCATTTTTCTTCCATTTAAGTACACCAGAGCCCTTTATAAAAGTAAAAAAATAACTCAGCTGTCCTTTGCCTTGGCTCATGCAAGATGTATAAGAACATTCCAATTTTACATTTTTTCCTGTGCAGGTCAGAGACTAATGCCAGTTTCTTTCATTACGTTTGATGCAGAATCCCTAAGGACTACCTGAAAAAATAAGAGTATGTGATAGAGAGAATAAAATGAATTGCAAATATTCAGAATTGTAAAGAGCTCACTGATGTCTCATAGAAATGTCTGAAAAACAGTCTATTTAGAGCCCATCCAGAGTATCAAACAGGCATCCCACCAGGGACAGGCACAGCACAGGCTGCAGACTGTGAAGGTATTAGGAAGAAAAGGACCAGTCATGCAGTGCACTCTGCAAAGACGCTTTTGCCAAAAACTGAGTTTGACAAGCTCTAATAATGATCCTAAGAACAATTAATGCTCTCACTCCTCCAGCACATTCCCCCCAGAAGGCAGAGAATTAATGGTGAAGCCTACCAGGCTTTTCTGCAGATAAGCAAATGCAGCTAAAGAGACAATGGCACTAAAACCCATCTTCGGTCTCTTTGGAAGGGGTGGATGTTCTTCCACCACCACAGCCTCTGTTCAACCTCAGCACCAGCAGAAATTTGAGTAGAGGACCAGAGTCCTTGAGGAGCAGCACATCCATTCAGCAGTGGCATGGCCAGGGACAGTGCTGGACACTGAGTGCCCGTAGCTCGTGGGCTCCAGTGCCATGGGCAGAGCCCGAGGGAGTGGAAGGGCACAGGAAATCTGGAGATGCCACCAGGGTGGCAGAACCTTGTGCTGCTCTACAGCCTGCAGGGAGAGGGGAGAGGGGAGCAGGAACCTCACCCTCTGGAGACCTGCAGCACATTTCTGAAACACCTTTTCTATTTTTCGTGCATTTCTCTACTTTTTAGTGTGCACAGGGAGCCAGATTTAATTTGTCATCTTGCAGTCATCACATCTGAAACAGATACAGTAGGAATGTAAGCTCCCTTATTTCAGGCCTTTTGCTTTAACCACAAGAACATCCATCTCTGCTACGGGAGAGTCAGCCAGACCATGAGAACTGCATGATACAATCTACAAGGAATATTTTTAATGATGTAGCATTTTTGAAAGCAGATTATGCAAGGATACTTTTAAAAGGAATTATAATGTAATTTGGGTGTAGTCTCTACAGAAAGACAAATATAATTCATTCTTATCTTTTCCTAACTGCCTCCTTTTTCACTGCTGTCAGGAACCCTGCATGAAAACATATGATTTTACACCAATGACGCCTGCATCTTGCTCTTTACCAGATATGACAGTCTGTATGCAACATGGCAATATGGGAACTCTGGAGGGAATTACATCAGCAGTCTGTGTCAAAGTTCTGTTTTCCATTTCTATTAGGAGGGATTATTTCAGCATCCAAATCAATATGACTGTATGGCAGCATAAAATCTATCAGAGAAAAGTTTACAAGTAAGGTCTTATCTATGGCTCAAGGAACAGATGTGGGAAAAAAGACTGAAAATAAGAGCTCTCCCTGTAGAATACAGTTAAACAGATAGCAGTGTCAATGGCTGAATGCTGCAACTGTGGGATTAACTATTCCTTGTTAATTCAAACTTTTAACAATTGGATTCTGGTGGCAAATCAAAGCAGCATGTTCCTTACCAGTTGGCATCTTTAAATCAAGGTATGGCATCTGTGTAAAAGATTTATTTCATTTCAAGAACTCACAGTTGGTGTGGCACCAAGTACTGTCATGGCATGGAAGAGTAACTCTCAGCAGTGCAGAAACCAGGAGGGCAATAAAGCACTCAGAAAAAGATTTCTGTTCTCATTTGTCCACACATACAATAAAAGAAACAACAACTAGAAATCCTACTTCAAAAATGGATCTTCTGTAAGAGCTTTGCTATGCTATGACATTCAGGAAACCATTCTTCTGCAGCTCACAAGTAATAGGTTCCAGTAAAAGACCAGTCAGATTTTCTTTTAAAGGGTGAGCTCTGTCATTGCATTGTATTATATTCATGGATTAACTTTTATTTCTCTCTAACTTGATGATAAATGACAGTGAATTTTAGGTAGTTGTTTCCATTGAACATGTGCTGACCTTTACCTGACTAGAATGAAAGAGAAGCCCAATGTCAACTTTAACCTTTCTGTCCAAACATACCACAGGGACAAACATGTGTAAAGCAAACCTAAATGTACAGACAGTTATCCTGGGCTTTTCCAGACTGACTTTGTACAACAGTTCTGGTTCAGTCTGCTCAGAAGAGTGACTGAAACACAGGAACAGCTCCCCTCTGGCAGCCAGGGACAACCTGCCTTCCCAGAGGAGTTAAAATGAACAACTCTTTCCTGGCAATCCACTCCTATGGCACGTCCCTGCCCTGCATCCCCCACTGCAGCTCTGCAGCACAGCCACTCTCAGAATTCACAGCAAGCTGAGAGCAGCCCCCGTGTCTGGTGCAAACCTTCCCCCAGCTTTGTCCTACAGGGCTGGGGACAGCCTGGCACTGGAACACATGGTGTGCTCCATCCTTGCAGAATACTATGGAAAAATACCACTGAGTATGCCTTACTCACTGCTGGCTTCCCAAACAACAACTTTTATCTCATCCCTGCAGGATATTACCTGTATTAGCCAAGTCCTTTGCTAATTTTACTGTTCTCAAGTACTATTAATAAATCTTATCATGGAGACTCTGATGAGGAATTACAGATGATGTGGCTTGCCAATGACTTCCCACATCTCATCCTGGGAGTACCTGAAATAGCCAGCAAAACATCTCAGTTACAGCCCAGGACCAGGTCAGTGACAGATTTCCTGCAGCTGTAGCTGGCACAGCTCCCACCAGGCAGCATTTTAAGGCCTCCTCCTCTTCTGGCAGGCTCTTCCGGGGAAAAACAAGAGCCAAAGCCCTGCTCATCTAGGCCAAAAAGTGGACTGCTTTGGAGGGGAGCAGCACATGATATTGCCTGTGAAAATTAATCTACTAGTCTTTCAACAGAGCTCTGCAAAGGCAAACAGTCCACTTTTGCTGAGATTGAAACTGAAATGAGGCACCTAAACAAGACAGCAGGGAGGAGGCAATAGGGAAGGCAAACTGTTTTACCACCAGTGAGGCTGAGATCTGGATGTTGCAGGTTCTCCTGGCAATCTTGTTTTAAATGACAAATGAAAACTGTAGAAGTTGCAGAAAAGAGTTTCCTGAATTCTTCAGGCTGAGATAAAATGCATCAAACTGAACCAGCCATTCATCTCATCAAAATACAGGTTAGCAGAAAATACAAATAAAAGTCCAGATAAACTCATGGGAGCCAGGACCAGGTATAAATAGACTTTAATTTCCCTTGAGAAAGCCTCCAAACAATCCAGAAGGTATTAGTGACACAACTTAGAAATTATGGCCAATGCCTGGATAATGGAAATAATTGACCATTGTCCAAGCTACGAAAGGAAATGGGAGATTTTCTGTTATTTGGCTTTTTCCTGTCAAAACTCTGTGCCAAGCTGGAAGTCATGTCTTAGCCAAACAGAGCTCATGCCTTAGCTAAAAGTCAAACAGGATATAAAGAGGTCAAACCAGATCCACTTATGCCTTCTACCCTTAAATCCTATGTTTGTAAGGGGAGAAGCAGGTTTTCCTGCTTTAAGGAAAACAAGTCTTTTAATCTATTTAGAAGCCCTTTCTGACATTCTTTAGCTGCAGTTTTTCTCAATCAAACTAATCTTTTCCCATCAAGCTCCATGCTAATCCCATTTTGCTCCACTCCTTAAACTAATAAAAGATTAGAGTGACATTTCAGAAAGGGCATCGTATTAAGCAGCTTCTTTCCCATCTCAACAGATCACGGCGTACAAAATGTAGTGAACGGGCCATTAATCTTATGGTAATGAGGTGTCAGTCTGAATGGAGACCTCCTCCTTGATCCATGTGAAGGGCATGGGGATAAGGAGGACACTGCACCCACCACCCCTGGCAGCTCTGCCAGAGGGCAGCAGATCCATGGAGCTCCCGTTGTGGTGGTGGTGGCAGCAGCTCCTGTCCCCACTCTGCTGTGTGTGACCATGGCCAGCAAACATCACACGGACCCATCAGCCCCATGCTGCCCACACTCATAACGAGCTTCCCTCGGTTCTAATTAGTGGCATAAAACTGTTTAACAACTTCAGCTATGCTCTAGCAGCTGATCAATTAGGATCAGCCACCACACACACAGACATTTTTCACACCTATCCATCCAGCTGGTGAAAACCATGGGCAAACTACTTCCTTCATTGCTACAGGGGACAAGCCAGTGCTCTTCCTGGGAACATGCCTGCACTCGTATTACCTAGTTTGCTTTAATACAGAAAGAATGTTTTCATTTTCTTAAAAATGTCACCATTCTCCTAAAGAAAATTTCCTGGCAGACTCAAGTGTTAGCAAGTGCTGAGAAAACTTTCTGAGAAAAGTACAAGGTGGGTGATGTGTGGTGACATCCATCCTGTCCCTTGCTCTAGCAGGATGCTCTTCCCTGCAGTGTGAGGTGGGCCTGGGGATTGCAGCTCTGCTGCACACAATGCCAGGAGCCTGTGCTGAGCCCCAAATGCTCTGTGTGGTCACAACTGCATCGGTGCTCAGAATAAGCTGTAGCAACAGGGCTCAAAAATAACACCCAGGGCAGAGGGATGCTGCAGGAACTGTCCATGACAAGGAAGCACATCCCTCCTTCCTACAGAAATGTCTCCGTGCATGGATTTCACTTGTGCATTTGCTTTTCTTTCATGTGACTAATGAATAAAACTTGTGGATTTCATATCCTCAAAAGCCAGGTATCTGAAGGTCAAATTACCCTACAATTTACCTTTGCCATTTGTGCTTTTTCATGGTTTGTGTAGTTACTACTACTGATACAGGCAAGAAAGTCGTTAAAAATATTCACCCTGCAGAGGAGTTCAGCCCTTCTTCTATTTGAGGCAGTCTAAGCCTGCAGTTGCATATTCACTGTTCTGTCTTGGTACAGTCACTTAATGCTAGATATCAACAAAGGAACTGATTAACTGGAGCTGTTTCAAGGACAAAACTCCCCAGAACAGAATCTTTAGAGAATGCATTTTTCTACAATTACAGGAGGACACAGCATCCCTTTGCTTCCATTAGTGGTATTGCCAATAAATGTCAGGTTTTACCCATGCAGCCTCTAGCTAAGTCTTTATTCTAACTTTCTTATCTAATTATATGCATAAAAGAGATACCTTGAAGTAAAATAAAAGGTTTTTCTCCAATTCACTTTGCTTAGAAAAATCCTACCTCTCCTCCATCTGTTTTGGAAATCAACTGTCTTGGCAGAGCTTAGCCACTTACCTGTACACTGTGGTAGGGGGGGAGTTCAGGGTGTCATAGATGAGCCTCACGTGTCCTTGGTACAACTCCAGAGCCAAAGGATCATTGTCTCCTTTGTACAGTAAGATGCCATTGTCCTTGTCTGTGGCTACCTGTGAAACATTCATAACCACGTCAGGTTGCTTGAGAATGATTAAAAAATAGAAATAAACCTATATTTAAAATCAAACCAAAATCATACATGCAATTCAAATATACTTGAATACATCATATACATGAGCAGCAATGAGAGCAAGAGTCAGGAGGCACAAAAAGGTCTTGGTGCCCTTGAGTGGGCTCACACACAAGGGTCAGCTTCCCATTGCACATGAGAACCAGTTTTCAATTTCTTCTGAACCTGAGGCCTGTAACCAAATCTTAGGCCTTTTGTCTGCTGAATATGCAAAATATTGTCTGGAGAGGCCATTCAGAGCTGCCTGTTTTAAGAAGCATCCGGACATTAAACACCAAGTTGTGCAGGATGAAACACAATGGTGTGAATCAGTAGGAAGAGAGGGAGGATTCCTGGATCATCCCTGGTTGTGTTGCCAGTCTGGGAATCTAAGTGGAGGTATTCTGGAGGCAGGAGGTGTGCCCACAAAGGTACAGCGGTACCTTACTCGCTCCTTCCCATTTCAATGATTTTAGAGCAGACAAGGGGCTCACAAACCGACTGCTTTTCCCAGGATTTTGGCCAGCAGCCCCTGTTCTGTCAGCACGAGACGCAAGCACGTTTCAGGTATGACTGCTCAGAGGAGCTCGTGACAAACCTGGAGGGAGATGTTTGCCTGTGGGCGGATTTTGGCCGAGGGCAGCTCCACGTAGGAGTCCTTGCCCACGAAGTTGACGGTGATGAGCTTCTCGCAGCGCTGGCCCGCGAAGCCGGCGAGGCAGCGGCACACGGGCTCGTGCTGCGCCACGATGCACTGAGCGCCGTTCTGGCACTCGTAGTTGTCACAGGGGCTCGTCTGCAGCAGCACCATCGGCGGCGGGGTCTCGCAGAACAGCCCACTGCAGAGGCAAAGGGAAGGCAAAGCAGCCTCAGTTAGCCCCGTGTTTTCATTTTTATTTCAGGTGCTGCCATTCTGCTTTGGAGTAGCGACTCTGGGGTTCAGCCCCCGTGTGCCTGGTGTGAAAGCAGTGCAGCTGAGTGCTGGCAGGAATCCCCGTGCAGGCACTGAAAGCAGCCTGTACTGCCCTTTGCACTGGTTCTTCAGCTCTGCAAGGCACTGCAGCCTGGCTGAAACAGCTGCGACCCATACTGTGCCCTGCAGAGGTTCCCAGTGAAATCTGTGAGCCATTTAAGGCCAAACCTGAGATTTCCCCATCCTAGATCTGTGATTTGAGTCTACTCTGCTGTTTTAAGTGGCAAACAAGGGAACCCCTTTCCAGAGGTACCAGCAGAAGAGAGCACTGCTAACCCAGCCTGTGAGCTTCGTTCTACCTAAGGCCTGTTGTTATTTTGTCTTCAGCAGCAAGCAGAAAACAGAAGGAAAAGTCAGTGTATATAATTCTAATTTTGTGGAAGTAATAATAATATAAAATCTGTGTGACCCACAACAGCCTCCACTAACAGAAAGCAAATGTTGGAAGAAGCCAGAGAGTCTGTGCTTAGTGCTGCTCTGAAAGATTCCCCAAGCTCCTGGTATGGCCCCTGCACACCCTTGCCTGCTGTGAAACCCCACTGGTGCATGGCTTTACCAGGGCAGCTCTCCTGATACTGGCACCTAGAAATTACATTAACAACAGTGTCTGTCAAGGCCCTTTCTTTTTTAATTTAAAATTTTTTTTAAAGTGTATATTTAGAAATAATTAATAGGATTTATTTCCCCAGCAGTGGAATGTGGAACACAGCCTGACTTGCATAGCTTGGCCAAGTCCATTCTGCCTGGTAGGATCTCATTTATTTAAATAATCACTGCGAGTTCCTTGCAGCAATCTGTCCCAGTGGAGAACTCGGAAGCATCTGCACCACAGAGGAGCAGTGCTTCCATCAGGCTCTGCAGCTTAATGTGTGCTTCCCCACCAGAGCAGCATTTATCAGGCAACACTACTGTGAGGCTGATTGCTGGAGGGAAGCATTGAGAACTTGGGGTTTATTCAGCGGGGCTCACAAATTCTCTAAAGTGTTTTCATCTGCAGGGGGCAAATGACTGCTATTTTGGGAAGAAAACACTGAAAACTTTCCAGGAAGAAAGCATATTATGTGGCTGGGAGAAGCTGATGAGAGCTAAGGAAAGGTGCTGCAAGGAGCACAACTACACCTGACCAGTGAATGGGAAGTTATGAGACAGGAGGTGATCGTGGTGGCTCTATTGATTTTTGGGGCTGTCGTGAGAGCCTCACTTTGCATGAGGCCCTACCTGCATTGCTCAGAATTACCCAAGTGCCATTTGTTCAGCCATGTGAGGGTGTAAGTTTTAACATCTTTTTAATGTGTGGCTCCAAATGGCTTTGACACACAGCACAGTGACAACCATAAAATCATTAGAGGTCTGTGCATTTATTACAACAGCATAAGCTCTGGATAATTGGGAGGGCACTCTGCAAACTCCCTGCTGGGAAATGATTCCTGATACTTAGCCAAAAAACTTTATTAATCATCATCTTACATCTCCTAGTTACCTTTGTCAGACCACCCCTTGTGTTCTCTCCTTTTTATCCATACTTTCAGCCTTCAAACACTTGCAGAGTTATCTCCTTGCCACACATCACCGTGCCCAAGGCAGCTGCGAGGACAGCAGAGTCTGTAACCCTGAACATCAGAAGGCTGAACTCTGTCAATCACCATATTTGCATTTGTAATCTTAACAGGAAAAACCCCAAACCTCAGAACCCCCTTCAGAGCAGCAGGCCTTTAAACTACAAAAGGCTTGAGTCATGAGAAGAATAATGAGATCATATTTTGTTAGCAGAATTTTAATCCTGAAATCAAACAAGATCAGGGACTATTCTGCATGGAGAACACATGGGGCTACAGCTTCCTGTCTGCCTTGGCAGCAGGAGTGTTGTAGGGCTCAGTGTGAGGTTTTTGTCCCCAAAGACCCTTGTCTTCCTTGCATCTTGCACAGGAAATTTAGGGAAGTGGCATGGACTAATGAAAAAAAAGAAAGCCAACAGGAGAACTCAAGTTAATCTATTGACAGGCAGTGGGATTACTTTGCTTGCCCATAGCTGCCTTGGGCTGTGAAGTGCTGTCTAAGCTGGTAGTTGAGTTTTGGAGCTTTGTGTAGAAAGATGCTTTCCCTACTTGGAGGACTTCAAGTGGAATGAGACCCCCTCATTTGATCAAGAGAGAAGACTGGACTGTTCCAGGTTCTGCTCTTGAAGCCCCTGGTGTGAGACCAGACACGCTGGGACACTGCCTGAATTGCCAGTAGAGCTGTTTGGTACATGGGAAGGGACCAGATCAGTCTCCCTCCCACCCCTGCTGCTCCACACAGCTGTGTCAGAACATCTCTGCCAAACACTGTGACTCTGCTTTCCCAGAAAAAAACCCTCACATTCATCACTGCCTAGTGCTGACAGGCCTTAAAAATCAGGGGACCTGCAGCATAAGTGTCCCAGTCAGTCCCATCTGATGACAGGCTTGAGTTACCCTTGACTCCAGACATGGCTTTGCAATCCCATTTCTCAACTCCAACAATTAGATAACACTGAGGATTTACAATCCCACAGTCACGTTAGCCTTACCAGTCACCAATCTGCAAGATCCCTAAGGCCATCAAATGGACTGAAGCAGAGAGTGAAACATGGAGAGAAGGGTCTGAATTTGAAATTCAGAGGATATCTGATACCTTATAAATAACCAGTCTGATTCTGTAAAACCATGGGCTGACATCATGTTATATATCAATGCCTATCCAGGGAAGGCTGTCTATTTTGCAACAGAAACGTGTGTTGAGAGGGAAGAAAAAAACCCCCAAACCAGCAAGGATGAAAGCAAGAAGAATGAAAACAGTTGCAGATACAAAGCAGAGAAAATGATTTATAAGTGTTCATGCAATTTCTGCTTTGTCAAGACTGATCTTTTCAGGTACTCCTCTTTTGTCTCATGTGTGTATTTCAAACACAGAAAAGGTTTAGCTGGAAGGAAGCCAGTATCCAGCCTCAGGCAATGATTAGTGAATCCATTTGGAGGAGCATACTTGTCTGACAGACAGAGAGATTTCCAGGAGTCAGAAATATTGGCAGCTGTCAGAATGAGGCACTGGAAATTTACAGCCTGAATCATACTGAGCTCATCCAGGAGGCACAGAGACACTGCCACAAAATCTTCAGACTCATGTTTTTCTTGCAGCCATTTCTGAGGGTTCGTAAATGCAATTTTATTATCCTTTGCTCACTCTGCACACGCAGGGTTTATCTCCATATAACTTATGTGAGTGTGTTAGGGGGTGTGCTGAGTGTGTTAGCAGGGATGGCTAGGGCAGGCACACTAACACAGCACTGCCCCAAAACTGCCGCTTTCCAAGCAAGAATCGCCAGCCCCTGGGTCCAGTTGTTAAAACCTCCTGCAGGGACAGGACTCGAGGCAGCCGTGGGCACGGGGATGACAGACCAGTGCTGTGTTAGAGGCTGGTGCGGATGGGAGCTGTAGAAAATATATATGGGGCGCAGTACTCTGTCGGTTCAAGGATGATTTCTACAGTTCAAGGCAGCTCCTGAAACATGCAGTTTATTTGCAAGGGTTGTGGGTGCAGGAGCTCTGCCTAAGCTGCCAGCCACAGCTTAGGGCATGCCCCAGAGAGAGCGAGAGAGCATAGGGGTAAGAAGGAAGAGTAGAGAGCTTAAGAGAGAGAGCTTAAGAGACCTAAAAATCTGGTTACATGATATTCTATCTCTTCTTATACTGAATATGGTAATATTACAACATCCAATCAGTAGAAGACAGAAGTCCTTATAGAATTTACATACAACCTATCACAACTACTACATTACCATACTGTGTTACATTTTAACTCCTAAAAACTACTTCCTAAAGCTACTTTTTTCTTCCCTGCCACGCTGGCAGGGTCTCTCTGACCCTTGGACCTGTCTGTTTGCTGAAGCATCCTCTTCTTTGCTAAAGACATTGTTCAATCAAGAGGGATTCTCCTTCAGCTGGCTAGCTCATTGTTTTTTGGTTGTACATTAACTAACAGCTTGGTATCTTATATCTCAAAGCCAGCTTTCATTTCTATTTCACTTACAGGTTTTATATTTCCAGCATCTTTTGCCAAGCAGTCATATTTATAAGGTTTCCTTATTTCATCCTCCCCAACAGGGAGCGATTGCAGAGACGGCCCCGCAGCCCCGGCCGTACCTGAAGCCCTGCGGACACACGCAGGTGTAGCCATTGACCGCATCCACGCAGGCGGCTCCGTGCCGGCACTTGTGGCCCGCACAGTCGTCATCATCCACTTCACAGTGCTTGCCGCTGTAACCCGGCGAGCACTCGCATCTGAAAGGCAGAAACATCCCTGTTAATGGCTCGTTTCACCATTCACAACAGCAGTTCACACAGGCAGCCCAGCGCCTGTTGGATTTGGGGTGGGGAGGTGTTAGCAATTTGTTCCTGGCAGCATCAGGCACAGTTCCTGCCATCAGGTCCCTCCTGGCTGGCTGCACTTGAGGTTCTGCAACCTGCTGAAATTCAAGTCGAGCAAAGCACCACCACACTACAGCTTCTCCTCAGCCAAGCCTGTGCAGAGGGGTGATCACCCGGTAGACTCCCAACTGTGTGAAAGACGACAATGCCTTCCCTAACCTTACAGACTCAAGGGGCAATACTCTGCAAGGGCAGTGGCTCTGATACCCCAGCCCATGATTTTGCCAATGCCTGCACACTGCTGGGTGTCTGAGGTTGGCCCTGTGAGGCTACACGGAGCACAGGAAGGGTCTGCCTTTCAAATGGAAGCAATCTGCAAGCAAGCCATAAAACTCAGCAAATTTAAAGAGAAAGACCAAGTTTTGAGACTACCACCTGCTTTCCATTCATTTGCAGGCAAAATGCTGCTGCAACAATGGAAAGTTGTCTTTGCAGCCTGTCCTTTGCCGTGGTGTCACTGTGGCTGCTGCTGTGAGGTGACACTGTTCATAGGAGCACAGTGGGATGTACCCAAACCTACAGACACTGCCTGTTGGTTTTATTTTATAACATTCTCAAGTTTGTTGTACAAAGGCTGCATCAACATTTCTATTTATAAGTCTTGCAGAAGTTTATAACCTGACAATAGAAAATGCATCCCCAAGTCTCTGACTTGGATCAGATCTTTTGGGATTGCTGAGCAGCCGTTTTTTTGAATCTATAGTGTAGACAATGTTTAGTCATGAACACTTTTTAGTCCATAAAACACATTTTACTCCTCCCAGCTGGATGTTGTTGCACATCTGGAAAACAAAAGGCATACCACTTCAACCAAATCAAAGGAAGAGCAACAGCTAATTTCAGCAATAAAAGAGAGGTCTGTGCTCTTTCTAGAGCCCATGGTTGGATCCAGTGTGCTTGTCACTGAGAGCTGGAAGAGGAGAGACATTATAAAGTTGAGGATGTGGCATCAGGAGAGAGACTACTGACCCATCAACCCACTCAGCTGGCCGACTCCTCCTGGTGGGGTAAATGAAGGAGGAGGCACCTTGTAGAAAGCCTCTTCAGAGGAACTGGACACAGGGGAGTGAAGTGATGAGGAAAAAAACCTTTCCACCTTCCAGGCAGCAGTGACTGTGCTGGCTGTTGTTCCGAGTGACAGCACGTGGCTCCTGGCTGCTCCCCAGCAAGGCTGTGAGCTGGGGGTCACTCTCCAGAGCACAGCAGTGTCCTGTGAGTGCCACTGGCCGGGCAGTGGCTGCCACGGGTCACAGCAGCCACCCAGCTCAGGCACAGAGAGCTCCAGGCCGAGCTCCAGTCTCCGTTTCAGAGTGTGGCTCATGACTGGATAAACCAGGAGGAAACAGGGCAGAGCCTGTTCACCTGCGGCTGTCCATGGGCAGGGTTAGGTGCAAGCAGACACCCCACCCTCCCTGCAGGAGAGGCCCCATCAGGAGCCTCTGCAGCCACAGGAGGGTGGATGTCCTGGCTCTGCATGTGTGAACTGCTTCTTTCACCTTGGTGGCTCGGGGATTACTGTGATTAACAAAATAGAGATGACAAAACAGAGCAAAGAGCAAGAAGTGTTCCTTCCTCAAACCCTAAGAAACGGGCAACATTTTCTGGCAGCATTGCAGACACACCTGCAAGGAAATAGTGTCAATCAAAAGACTTTGTGAAGGGAATTGGCAGCATTTAATCCTGTTGTTTTTTATTGATCCCTACAGTCCTAATATAAAGTGATGTAATAATGAACAATGTGCAGTTTCTTATTCAGGGCTGCCATGCATCAATTTTATGATGTGTATTGGCTATCTCAGTAATGACAGAACCACCACTTTTCTCTGCAGGGCTGCATTAAATCAGCATTTTAAGCTGTCAGGTAATAATTCCAAGCTTTAGAATAATAAAGTATATTTATATCATGCTCCAACATCAATACAGTGAATGGAAAAACATGCTCCTTTCTTGAAGTTATTTTTTTGGAAGTAATTTCATTGTGTTAAAGGCTGGTTTTTTGCTTTGTTTTCTGGCATACAGAAAGCTACTCTTCTTCTATATAGTAACAGCACACTAAAGATGTGGAGGCTGGAAAGGAGGAAAGCCACCTGCAAATTGCAAAAGAGCAAAGAGCTCTGTGCAGCCAAAGACACACTAAAACAGTCCAGTTTGCTTCCAAGCTTGGCTTTATAAGCATGGAATTCCTTTTGGGTCCATCTTCTCTGAGCTCTTGGTGTGTCACATCTAGGCTGAGGCTACCAGAAAATGCCTGCCTGGAGTATAGGAGGTGAGAAATTCAGCCCTGTGAGTTCTTCATCCAGACTCCTGAAAACCCAAGGTCTGTCCCACCAGGGTATGATGGCCTGGCAACTCCATCCTTATCCCACAGTCCCACACAGTGCTAGCAAGGGACTGAGTGTCAATCAGTAAAAGCCTGATGTAATAAAGAAGGTGGCAAAGAAGCCTTCATGTTCAGATCCTGGTAAGAGAGTAATTTACATGATTAGATAGTTATCTCATTACCTAGTGACCATCTGACACCACTGCAGTTGAAATCTTGTTTTCTGCTACAGCCTTGCAGTGATGGCAACATTCCCAGTATCACAGAGAGCCTAAAAACATGTCCAGTGGTATTTAAATCGTTGGCCTATCTGAGGGGACTTGCATCTGCATGCACTCAATGTCTGTTGTATTAAAGCTGTGAATCATGGCTTCTATGGCAGGGCCAGAATGGAATTTCCCTCCCCAGATCAATAAATAACTTGGCTTCCTATTTTTTTCCTGTCTTTGTCATCTTTTCTTCCCTCTGCAGAGCTGGAGACTGACTAGAGCTAAGGGCAGGATGGACAGACTGACTGGTGCTGTGCTTTCCCCACTGGTGTGTCCTACCCACGGGCACAAACAGCTCAGGGACAAGCCTGAACCCTGCCATTAACGCTCCCTGCCTCTGGAAGCAGACAAGGGACAGACAGACGGGAGCCTGACTCCTCCTGCAGGCAGCATTACCTGCACCAGCAGGAGATCAGCTACAGCCCAGCACCAGAGGCTGCTGTTTTCAGTGAGCCCCAGCAGCACTGACACAGCACTGCACAACCTCTGAGGGCTCATTTCAGAATGGTTTGGTACCACTAAAGTATGAAAGAAATAGCAATACTTGGACACCTCTACCAAGAGGCTCCTTCACGTCTCAAGTCTGGCTGCTAGAAGGCAAAACGGGATAGAAAGAGTAGAGAAATAATGGATTTTTCTGTAGCATTCTATGAATAGGGGCAAGAATAACACGACAAACAAGTAATATAAAGGTACTTAAAGGCAATTATTTAGGTTCCCCTCAAGGTTTAGTGAACCTATTGTGTAGAACACTTCTAGCAAGTGTGTGAGAAAAAGTATCTTATTTACTCAAATTGTTTTGGTGGCAGGTATGACAATGCTTCCAGCAAGAGGAAAACCATTCAGGGCCACAGCTGTCTCCATCCCTTCATGCTCTAGCAGCAGAAGGCAATTTGAGGTACAAGCCTTCACCTCATAACATGATTTAGCTACTGAATTAACCAAAGGTACTGGATCGACCAAATGATGGATTAACTGGGAATGAAACCTGGAAAGAACATCAGGGACTGTTCATGCACTGGCACACACCTCCCTACCCAATCCCTACACATCAATTCAGGAACCATCCTAATCATTTAATAGCTTCATCTTCCTCAAGATTTGGAAACATTTCTGTCTGGAGGCTTTTCACCCAAAAGAAAGGCTTGTGTTGTACTGCCTGCCTGTCTACCAGAGAATCAGCTGCCCTTGAGATAGCCACCCTCTCTAAAATTTTGGTTCATTTCCTTTTACCTCTCCTGAAATGTCCTGTGTGTCAGTTTACACTGTTCTGACATGCTGGTTGCCTCACAGGACACAATCTGACCCCAACTGCAAGTTAGCAGGAAGAGCAAAGTCTGCTACCTTCCCTCTCCTGGGTGTGCTGGCCAGAACCCCAGGAGGGAATCAGTGAGCACCCAGGGCTGCACTGTGGCTCTGAAAACAGCCTTAGGGGAAGGTGCAGAGAGCAGCTCACTCTGCACTGAACTCTCTTGGATTTTTCTCCAAAGATCTTTTCCTGACAAACTTTTCACAGAGCCTGACTTTTCAATTGACTGTCTCTATTTGCTCAATTGCTCTGTAAGTCCCCCTTCAGACAAGTGATGAATGCTGCCACTGTGCACCTCTCACAGCTCCCCAAGCCCAAACCTCCAGGTGCTTTACTGCCATCCAAAACATTTTATTTCGCCCCTGTGAAACAGTCAGTGTCATTCCCAATAGGAAAATGCAAACACAGACTTCACCAAACCTCAGATGAGCCAAGCAAGGCCAATGGAAAAGGCAGCTCCTGAGTGGAGCCATGCAGCTCTGGATCTGTTAAGGCTCCATTATGCTGCTTGAATTTATAAGTGCCCTAAGGAACACATAAGGAAACTCCTTGGTTCCTGATGCAGGTATTTTGCAGTGACTGTTCCATAAATTCTCCCACTGCCATGCTCTATTGCAGAATAATTTCTCTGCCCTGGAGGTACATCCATTATTTTCAAGTAAACCACAGAAAGCTAGAAAAGTATGTATGGATGCATGGAAGTTAAAATGTGGCATGGACTGAAGTGTATATAGTCCTGCATCACTTGTGTTAATTTTGGTGATTTTTGCTCAGCACAATCCCAGTCAAGCCAATGGATGGATGTGCCCAGCATGTAGAGACCAACACATATACACACACTCTTACCTGGTTCCTTTGTCCAGGGAAACACATTTGGACTCGTGCTGGCAGGGATTTAGCTCAGGAACACAGTGGTTAATCACCTCGTCACACAGTTCACCTGAGGCAAAGGAAAAGCAAAAAAGCTGTAACACAACTTGACCAATCCTGAACACCCATGATGGCCAGGGATGGTCAATCTCCCTAAGTGGAGACAGCTCAGTAGTTCAGCAGGAAGTGACAAAATTGCTTGTTGAGGGCACATGAGACTTCATTAAATCAGCTCCTTTGACCTGCAGTGACCACACTGTTTCTACCACATGGATTTGAAAGGCTGGTATAAGAAGTACTGATGTATAAACTCTGCTTGGGGACAGAGGGATCAAATGGGCAATTCCTGAACCAGAACCTCTTATTTCAAAGCAAGCAAGCGACACAAAGGTGAAGTTGCTCATTAGACTGTAACATTTTCACACGGGCACATATTTCAGCCATGGTTAATACACTGCCAAAGAAGCTGATTGGACATCGTTCTGGGAAAGAACAACAACCCACAAACCCGCCCCCCAAAACCTCTGTGACTCTCCATAATAGGAACCAGCTTTAGGACTGTGTGCAATTATAAAACATTCACTATTTATAAGAGAAGTACTAGCTCTATTGTGCTCACAGGAGATGATGTCTTTGCAGAAAAAAATCCATCTCACATAAGCCCAGCTCAGCTGTTTCTAGGTACGGTGTATAACATGCCATGAACCTCCCTGGATTTGTATACATTTTAATAATTAATAGTTGTAGAATGTTCAAACTGTGATAGTTTATTTAAATACAATCCTTCCCTGAGTCCTAAATTATTAGGTCACACTTCAGTACCCCAGGATTTGAGATCCAGCCAAAGACCACAGAAATCTTTGCCTTCCCTAGAATCCAACAGAAACCTACCCCACACCTCCCAAAGCCTTGCAGGAAGAGCAAAGGTCAGGCAGTCTCAGCTTGGAACCCCCCAAAAGCTACAGTCCCAAAGTCCCCTGTGCAGCTCTGCCACAGGAGCCCATCTGCAAGGTTTCAAGGTTATGCACATTTTCTGTGCCTAGACAGGGTACACACCATCACATAAGCAGCAGGCCATGGGAATAGTGAGGGAGAAGGGTAACGTGGGAAGCACTGGTGGGCTGGCATTGTTCTGGAAGGTTTTCATGGAGCTGCAGCTCCACCTGCCTTGGGAGAAATGTCATTTTCAAAAATCCTTACATTTCTCTACACTCTAGTGGTCACAGAGAAACACTTGAAACCACAAGCTGAGCAAACAACAAAGATCAAAATTCCGATGGAAAATACAAATCAGAACAATCCATCTTTTATCAGTTCTATGATCTGGCACGGGTGGCTGAGATCACAATTTTGAAGATGACTGGTGCTGATGGAGTGGTTTGTGAAGTTCCCCCAGGTGCTAATGCTCTGTCAGGTTATTCCTCCCACGTGTCCAGCCTCCCTCCAGTACAAGATAACGAGCTCTTGCTATGACTCTTCCTGTTAGAATGGAAGTACAATATGTTTCTGCAAAGAATTAATTGTTTTTGTGAGTTTCAAACATGGAATATGTCCCAGATCTGCTTTTGAGAGCTGTCAAGTGTAAATGACAGCAGGAAGACAAGCCATGGGAGGGGGCACTGCCAGCACAAACCCCATCCTCTTGGGCCATACACACCCTCCTGGACTTCATGGTGGGCTGGGTTTGGCAGCACCAGGGGAATCTGGCATGGCAACCTGCAGTTCATCATCTGTTATAAGACAAGCAATTCCATCTGGAGCCAAGGAATCCCAGGAAGTCACCACTGTTAAATGCTACCAAGTCTTTTTGCAGCCCTGGACAAACCCTGTGCAAATATAATTTACATATCCAGATCAGGAAGGGAGAGGTGCCAAAGAAACTGAACACTGCAGATCCATGGGAACCAGGGAAACAGATCATTCACTGGGCTTGGGGTTGGCCACTGTACTTTGTTGCTCCTCAAAAGCAATGAGAGATGTTCAGTTCTCACAGCTGCCAACACTGGGGACAGCTATTGACACATTCTGAGACTGGGATGGGTCTGTTTACTGCCATCCCCAAATGCACAGCCCACCAGCCCTCTCAGTAACTAACACCCACAGGCACTCCCTTTGGGCAGACCTGAACGTGAGCAGGTTGGACCTTGCTAGGATGCCTGGAGAACTGCCAGTTGGTCATCTTGATATTCCCCATGTCCCTCGTGTGCTACGAATCTTATGTGAAAACAAACATCAAAAAAAATTAATTGGCTGGTGACATTAAGAGAGCTCAAATGAGCTAAAGCTGGAAATATTTTTGGAAGACCATTTAATAACTGAGGAGAGTGTGGATAGATGCCTTTAACTGTGTTTTCACTAAAAATGGTCAATACATACTTTTGAAGTTTCTATTTTTTCTTTTGTTTTGTTTTGAAAAAAAAGGAAACAGGACTTTAAAAAATATGAACAGTATCAAAACTCTCAAAGGAAATCATAATTCTTCTTAAAGCATTCTTCTGAACAGTCTTGACAAGTGCTTACAGATCCAGTAAAAATCTCCCCAAATGTCAAATATTATGACTCACTGTGTCATTCTGAAGACACCACTATCAAAATGTAGGAGAATTCTAGGCTAGGTACCAAACACAGCATCCAAGAAAATGATATTTTTCATGCAAAACTTGGAACATTTAAGGATCCTTCCTGTTATTTTTCCCATCTATCACTCATTAGGGAGCTCACTTGGGAATGCCTTGCAACTAAAGCAGCCTCATCTCAGGAAGAAAATACCTCTTGGTCATTATTTCAGGCTCCACCAATGTTCAGTGGATACTGCAGAAAGCATGCCAGGGAAATAAAACACTTTTTGAAAAGCAAACCCAAGGCACCAGCTACACAACCTCTTTCTCATATTTTATTCAATCACAAAATATCAGGGCCAAAAAATCTGCCCTCAAGCCTGAGAGCACAATATTCATTGGTCACTTTAATGTCAGTATCAGAGGAAAAATGTGATCCTCTTTTTTTTTGGAGTGACACAGGGCTGCTTCTCTGTGCAGCAATTAAAGGTCTAGTCCAAATTTCTCACTGGATAGTTATGTGAACCTAAAGACAAACCGGACATTCATCTTAGGCCAAACTCCTAGCAGCACTGATTCTCTTTGTGGAGGATATTTGATCATGCTAAAACAAGAGAAAACTTCAATGTAATGCTATCCCAAGTGTAGAAAACCATCCAACCTCCCCATTTTCCTCTCTTCTACATATTCTCAAATCACAGCTGCAATTTGGGTACACATGGGTTTCTGAAGTGCTTCTATAAAACAGGCAGGAAAACCACAGCTGCATTTCTTTTCTAATCAGTTAAACAACTCTTTTAATCCCAAAAAATGCTTTTTGTTCCATCAAGGCACACTTATTCTCTGTAATCAAAGCTGAAGAGAACAGGTAACATGCAAGCAGACATTGGACAGATGAAGGGAACAGTCTGATCCACCACAAAGTAGGGCAGTTTTCAGATTAAAACCAAGTTACAATGACAGGTGGAACTCTAACAGGTGGATCTCCCTTTGCTGCTGACTCATACAAAAAAAAAAAAACAAAAAAAGAAAGAAAAAAAAAAATAATCCCCAAACAATAGCCAAGGTATTCTCCCCTTCAAAACTATGCCCCTGGTCCCACCAGCATTGTTCATTGTCTTAAAAAAACACAGATTTTTTTTTTTTTTTCTCATGCAACATTTTCCTGGTCTTATTTTTCAACAGAATCATGAATTTCATGGGGCTTTCCACAGGGCTCACTGCTTATGAAGAGCTGCCAAGAAACACGCTTGAGGAAGGCTTTTCAGCCTTCCCCACGTCTCAGAATGAAGCCAAAACAACAATAGGGCAATAAAGATGACTTTTACACACAGTTTAATAATCATCCGTCTTTTTTCCGTTCTGTGCTGTCATGAGAGCTATTTATTTCATGCCCCATTAGACTTTTAAAACCAGGATCCAAGTTACACTATTCCTCTCTAATCAGTAAAAGAGAAACTGGATGCAGTAAAAGTATTTTACTTATTTATCTGTTAGTGAAACTGCAGTTCTGAAAAGACAATGTAGAGCATCAATTTGCAACTAATGAGTTCAACTATTTTTCTTTTGTTCCATGTGTCAGTTGGGTGATACTGTGTTGTAATATACTGAAAAAACAACACAGAAAATATTCCTGTTCTTAATGCTAGAGAAGCTTTAGTAGGGCCTGCAAGACTGGCAGTAAATATGCTGTCAAGAATTTCACAGTATTACTTGAGAAAAGGAACGTGCTTATGGTGAAGAAAGGCTGGAGAAAGCCTGGCCTGTATCCACAGAGGAAACTCTTCCAGGCTGCACAGAGTGTGTGGTTAAATAGTGTGTTGCAACATTCTGAACTCTGCCAGGTAAGTCCGAATGGAACTTGTCTCTTTGCTGCTAATAAAACCCACTGTGCTGTTTTTCTCATAAGACATTACTCATTTCATATCTAATAACTTGTATCGGAAGAAATGTTTGCTGTGTTTTGTTTTCCCCTCCTCTCTTCTCAGTCATTAAAAAGAAGTCAGTGCCAACTGGAAGTTTCAGAACACTGAACATAAAAATGGTTGGGTGGAACAGACAGGGTGTTCCTCCAAAGAAGTAACTCAGTAATGATGCTGTTGCAGTTTGATGAAAATGATTTGAGGCTCATTTATGAAAAAATTAAATTTTTACTTCCAAACTATTTTAACTTGCAATGAATAAATAAGAAACTATGTGAAAATCCTTCAGCAGCAAATGCTACTGTGTTAATTACAAAAATATAGAAGAAATTAGCTGAAATGCATTGTGGCAGTGTGAACTCTGCATGATCACTGAAGTTTGCTCTTGCTTGACAAACACTGCCCACAATACTTAGTAGACAAAGAGTTACTTTATGCTTTTTATCCTATCTTAATTGTTAAAAACTCCCAAGTTTTCACTTACCAGGCTTTGACCTGTTAAGTGGGAACCCTAAAGTTCAATTCCACACTGGGATTCCCACACTGGCTTGTTTTTCAGATTCAACGAGCAATTATCTCTAACCTTAGGGTTAAACAAAGGGAGAATGGCTAAAACCAGATCTGGGTAGGGAAATAATGATCCTTTCACTGTTTCAGAATCTTGAAGAAGGAATGTGTTCTATGCACTGCTTAAGTATGAAAAACCATATTCAACATCCCAAATGCCACACAGTACAGTGTGTAAAACATTAACTGAACCAGACAATTTCCAGTGCCCCTACAAGGTGGTGACCTGCCTAAAGCATTATTCCTGAGAACCACTGTGTCTGGAAAAGATCCTCATTTTGCTGGACACCCTACATTAGCAAGCTGTATTTATTTATATGGATGTCTTCCAATTTGTCTGGAATCTGTTAGGCATCAATTCAGTTATCCCCACAATCTAGTGCAGCCAGTCACACCTGAGATGCCACACGTTATCTGAGATGTCCTTCCCAGGCTGGCAGAGAGGACACCGGACACGCTGTGGATTCCTGCTGGTCTGAGCAGGGAGTGGGGAGTGGGGGCTGGAGCCTGTTATAAATGCTTTGTCTTCACCACTCCTTTCTCCTCACCCCTTTGCCTGCTCCAGAACTCCCATGGGATACAGTCCATCATGGACTCTTCAACGTGGGTCCTTCCCTCAGGCTGCAGCTCTTCAAGCTCTGCTCCAGCGTGGGTCCCTTCTGCAGCACACAGTTCTTCAGGAGCAGGCTCATTTGCTTGTTTCCCACTGTGTCTCTTGACAGGCTGGATTTAACAACTCCTATATCCCATTTGAGGATGAATTCTCTCTGCTCATCCTAAAGGACAGCAGTAGCTGACATTCCATTTTCTTACAGACATGTGTGTCCTGATGAACAAGGACAAATTCTCTGGTATATCTTACCCCACAAACATGACACTTTACATTTTACAGATGGGTACTTGACCAGAGGAGATCCTGGAGCTGAGCACTCCAGCATAGCAGGACACCCACACTGAGACTGAAGACAGGCTGCAGCTCTGCCAGCTGCTGTGCTATTTCCTTCCAGTACAATCAGATAAGAGTCCAATCTGATAGCAATGACATGTGGTTCTCTCTTAATAAAACATGGCTGGAAATGGGCTTAGGCTCTTGAACAAAACCCAAACTTTCCAGGTCTTCCAGCACTTTTCATTCCTAGTTATACAACTGGGAAATGTGGGTGCCTTTTTATGTTTCACATAGAGAGCAAGTACACTTCACATCTGCCAAGTAACTAAACTGAGAAACTTCCATGTAAGGCAGAACTCCTTCAAATAAAAGGAAAAAAGCACACCAAACTCTGACCACAATTTTCTCTGTCTTCAGGAAATTATGGTTGAAGTTCCAACATTTAAAAGAAGTTGATAGTTAAGTACTTGTTTAAGCCTTCAGCATTTATTAGACAGATCCCTGTGGAACCACAAGGCTGAACCAGCTACCTCAAACCTCCTTGTTCCTGTAGCAAAAACTCAGGAGGCAAAAGCAGCTTCAGTGCCATGATCCACCTCAGTCTGTGCAGGGGCCACTGGTGCCTGGCTCAGGGACAGAGCCACCTGGGTGTCACCCTGGTGTCACAGCACTCAGTGATGGAGGGTCCAGCACAGAGTGACTGCCACAAGCCACTGCTGCTGTCCCTGGGGCTGCTGGGCTGCAGCGGGTGCTTGGCTGTGGCCAGACAGAGTTACCACACTGGGACACTCCAGGAGAAGGGCCCAGAATCACTAACAGGGAATTGGGCTCTAAAAGCAGCAGAGCTGCAAAACTCTCTGATACCATCTACCACAGGACACCCCAAGGTCCCCTAAGGTAAAACAGATCTTAGCCTTTTCTTCCAAACACATCAAACAAGAAATAGTTCCTAGCTTTTTGTAACTGTTATTTATTTTTAGAGATATTTTTCTTTTCAGTGATACAAACTGCCTGCAGCTTTTCCCCAGGGAAATAAACTATTTTAAAACACTTGTTCCTGCCCTCTTTCTGCCATGGGTTGCTGTGTATTTTAGTAAAGACTTATTTTCAGTAGTGGAAGCCACTAATTATTTTTTTTTAGGTTTCAGAACAAAGAGGTGTGGATATTGTTGAGACTTTTGGGGATCCTTGGAAATAGGAATATATTTCCTGGTTGGGGCTTTTTTAACGTGCAAGTGCTACATATTTCTGTTTCTGCTAAAATCAGACAGGAGGAGGAAAAGTCACAGCAAAGAACAAAACCAAATAAACTAGCAGGCAAAGCACAGAAGCATTCGAAGCACCCAGGACATGTTTGGTGCAGCCCATTTGTTCCTCTATGTTTGGACCCCTCCTCACGTGGAGGCACAGAGGGCAGTGAGGCTGAGAACAGGATCTCTTTGGAGGAATGAGATTCTGTGTTTGAATCTAGGAGCAAAGCAGAGATGGTCTGAAGGAGGTTTGGAACAGCAGTGAACAGGAAAAAGGAATGGAAGGGAAAAGCTCTCTGAATTTTGCCCTACATTCCTACACCACAAAGCTAGAGAGAAAGCACTATGTTTGTATCAGTAGCTGGAGACAGCCATGCCAAAAAGGCAGAGATTAGAAAAATACAAAAAGGGCAAGAACCAGGGTGGCTGATCTAATTCCTATCTTTCTCTTTTGATGTCCCAATGAATGTTTCTTTTTGAAGGGGAGGAGAGCCTACAAAAGCTGTAAGGAGGAGCTGTAAACCACCCAAGATCCAAGCAGGTCGTAAACCAGCCCCAGACTGCTCAGAGCTGGCTGCATTTGGGTACATGACTGTCCTGGAGGAATTACATGTTTATAATTTAGCTTCAGGATTAAAATAACTGGTTGGGCAGAGAAAAAATAAGACATCAGCTGACAATTAAAGCCATCAGGACTCTGCTACACAGCCTGAGTGTGGGTTTGGTTATTTAAATGCAGGCAAAAAATACTGAAAATATTGACTTTAAGAATGGTGAGGAAACCTGGTGATGGTGGGTATGGGTTTGAGGCTTTTTTATGGCATTCAGCTGTCTGCCTCCACTCCTCTCAGCTTTGTCTTTTTAACTTGCATTTACTACTTCGTGGAATCTATTTGTTAATCCACATTGTTTTAAAGTTAATAGATGGAAAAGAGCTAGAAAGGAGGTTATTGTGTGAGTGTGGGCTGCTTTTTGGTGTGGGTTTTTTCTTTTTTTAAATGAAAGTGAAATGGGGCTGGAGTGTGGGAAATTCCTTCCTCAGCAGTCACTTAACAAATTGGCCATTTTTCATCTACTCTGAGTAGGGGGAAAGACTGTCAAAGAATTTTAAAAGAAAACACTGCAAAATCTCAGTAATTGAAGAAAGATTTTTGGCTTTCATTTTTCCAACTAATGAAAGCAAAATTCATGCATCATAATTTGGGATATTGTTCCCTAAAAAGGCTATAACAAGTAAACCCAGGCAGACAGCAGATAGAGCAGGAAAACACTAAGGTGTGGAAAAAACCAAAGCCTGGATACTGTGACTCTGTCAATAGTCAAAATTTTCAACACATCCATTTTTAATTTGTATTTCATTTAGGAACATGAGATTTACTATCATGATTTAACCATTACTCAACTAAGCCAAGAGGGACCCTAACTATTTCTTATAGAATGACACACATACATGCTCTTGGATCTTCTTCCTCCCTGCCTTCAGACTATTTTTTGTATTACAGCACACTTGTTCTGTACATGCAGAGGTTACTGAAATATCACTGCAGTGGTACCAGTGTTATGGCATCCAAGAGCACAGGAGTGGGGAGGGATTCAGGCTCCCTGCTTGGCAGGGGGAGAAAAACAGGAATCTGCAATAACTGAGCTGGGCACCTCCAAGCTCCTGTTGCTGCAATGAGTGCAGAAACAGCTCCAGTGCGAGACACTCCTGACTGAATGTGGGGTTAACTACAGCTGAGAAATGCCATTTGTACCTGAACCAACCACTCTTGCATAATTACACTGATAAAAATGGATGGTCTGGATTTGTTCAGCCACAAAGCCCAGCCAGTCAACCTTTTAAAGAAATTTCTGTTTTCCATACGAGTGTTGGTGAGGAAAAAAAAAAGCAAAAAAAAAAAGCTTACTCTGTCTGTCTACTACTTGTTAGCAACAGAACTAAGGATAGTATTTGGGTACAACATAAAGAGGTATCACCTGCATTTTCTGTCCTGCTAGATACACCCTGGCTATGGATGTTTGTGCCCTTTCAGGCATTGAGAGCTCATTGTCTCACATGAAAACTGCTTCCCTGGACAGTACCCCCCTCCATTCTTTGCTCATCCACATGTAGATCAAATCCATACACTTGGCAACGCTGGAGCACACACAGTTTGATAACACAACATTTAGCACAGTCAGCACCAGAGAGAGGCAGGTACCTCAGTGCACAGTTCTGAGCACAGGAATAAGCATTCCTGACCCCTGGAGTGAACTGCTTTCTCTCTGAACTCTTGGCCTTTGCTGCTCTGAGCATACAATATGCAATACTGAACTCATCTGCACCTAGGGTTTTTTTGTTCTTAATAGATACTGCCATAGTAGTTTCAGATATTCCTTCAGTACAAAAAGGTTTCTCTAAAGAGAATATACATAGTGATGCCCTGGATGTCACAGGAGACTTCAGCAGATCCTTCTCTTTCCAGGTCAGACACACAAACCATTTCAGGGTGTGTTTTCATGACTTGCCTCTGTGCTTCCATGGCATTTCCTCCACATTTGTTCAGTCAATTAAGCAACTGCACATGATACCCCATTTCTTGTGTTTGGATTCAACTCTGAAGGACCCTCAAACCCATTTCTCAGGTTTGCCTGGCTTGCATATACTTTTGTTTGGCTGATGGCTTCAATTTTCCAAGCCATTTTATGCTGCTCCCTGTCCTTCTGCTCCGAGGCCAGGAGTAGCTCTGAGGGACATTTCAGCACAGGCAGCTGCACTGCAGTCAGTCCTTCCAGGTGACTGATCAGGTTTGACAAAATATCCCCCTCCAGAATGGAGGTAAAGCAGGTTAAGGCAAGTCTGGTATCACAGGTCACTAAACTCTTCCTATTTTAAGCAACACGAACTATTGGAACCCTTCAGTTTAAGCAACACCTTTATTTTTGAAACCTTTTCCACTTAAGATTCATATTATATTTTCTGGAATTATTTCCTTTTTTTTCTTCAAAAATTCATTTTGTTTCTACTGCAATCAAATTTACTGCCTGTACTATGGCAGCACATGCTCATTGTGTGGTTGTGTACACCCACATGGCAACACTGAGGTCTGGTATTTGACAAACTCCTGCTAATCAGCATAGGCACAGCAGACAACATTCAGGTAAAGCCAAAAATCAACAGAGCAAAAGCTACAGGAAGTTGATTAAAAATATTTCAAAACTGATTCTAAAGTATTACATGAGTTCTCTGGCCCTTACCCAGATGGCCATTTGAGAAGAAATCACAATCTAGTTATTTCCTACCTTTATTGCCTGGAAAAAAAAAATCTGCAATAATCCTGTGGAAAGTGGATTTGCATATATGCTGGATTCAGTTCCTTACTGGATATGTCTTGTCTTGGCTGGGCAAATCCATTTCCTGTTGTAAATGTAAAGACTCTGCCTCCTTGCATTGAGTTCTGTCAGAAACCACCCAAGAATAGCTGACATAAATAGTGCACAAGTAAGCACAATGGGCTCAACATCCTACAAGCAAAACTCTTTACTCTGCTAGCTGAATTTTTTTAGGTTTTGGCAGAAATATCATTTTAGAGACCCAATAAATGTACATTCGAGGCTTTTCTCAGCTGAAGATTTACATGGGCCTCCTTTGTATCGGCCACAGAAGTATTTTAAGAGTTTGGAAATTCTAGAAGCTTTCCTCCTGCCTTACTCAGCCATTCAAGCTTGATCCTCATTAAATCCCCTGACATGTAATATATTCCAGTGTACAAGAAGCACTTCATTGCTTCTCCATGCTCAGAAGGTAATAACCCCATTTCAAAGGCTGGAGCAGGAACTCTTGCAGGTGTTTCCTTACCCTCCATGCTGAGCCAGGAGGACTGGGCCAACACCACGGAATGCTCCTCAACAGCTTGAGGGAAACCATTTTTGGATTCCACCTAAGGAGAGTCTCTGCTCTCGCAGAAGGTTTGGGATGGAGTTTATCTGCAATGCAGGCTGGGTACTGGAGACACTGATCCCATTTCTAACTCCATCACCAACCCCTGGGACCATGGACACAGCAGCTGACCCTGTTCCCTGACCTGGGTCACACTGAAGACAACACCTGAGCATGCAGTCTCTTACACAGCCTTTGCTTCCCCACTTGTGAAATGAGATCAGGAATTTAGCAGCACATCAGAGATCTCAGGTGAAAGCCATGCCCCCAAAGCCAAGATTTGCCAAGATTCAGGACAGGTGTGTATCAGGCTCAGCTCAGTACTGAGAATGTGCATGTCGAAGGAGAGATTTCCCTGATCTCTTAAATAGAGATTTTTACTGTGTTTTACAATGAGGCATCAGTATTTTGACTCAGCAAAGTGGCCATGTTTGTGAGCACATATATTCAATATTAGTAGAATTAACATTTTTCCAGGAAGAGATTCAGATTGTTTAAAATGAGATTAGCTTTTCAGTTAATTATATGCTCATGCACAAAGTAAACATGAATTCGGACCCTTCCCTTTAGGCACTTCTCATGGATTCCTGTTCTCTGGTTGTGTCCCTTTCTTACCTGTGTAATTAGGAGGGCAGAGACACACATAGTTGTTGATCCCATCCACACATGTAGAGTTATTCTCACAGTCATTATCTTCGCAGTCATCTGGGTTTATTTCACACCTCTCCCCCTCATACCCAAGAAGACAAGAACAGCTTTGGAGAAAGGAAAAAAAAAAAAGTTAGCATAGATCTAAAGGGACAGGTTTGAGGTATAAAACTGAAATTAAAACATACTGAAGTCAGTTGGAGCCAAATTCACCTCTGCTGTGAGGCATAGAGCAATTTAACCTCGTGTTTGGTGAAGGATGCAGTCTGATGGTTCCTGGGGTCATGTAATTATTTACATGAGACAAAAACCATCCTCAGGAGCCAGCCTCTGCCATGCTCCCTTTGCTTGTTTTATTGATAACGCTGGCCCTTAGCTGAAGTAAGCAACTCCAGGACAGGAGAGTAAACATCCACCACAATTTTTTGTTCAATCCAATCAATATTCAAATCCTTGGCCTCCCTGTTAATGTTTTTGTGAGAATGTGGACATTTGCCTACTGAGGACTGCACAATCACAGGACAACTTGGCAGCTCTTAGATACCTTGGTCTCTTCAAGGAACAGCAGCTTGAGTTGAGTTTACAGACATGAGTGTTTTCTTCTCATTACCACTTTGTCACTTGTCCAGACAAGAAATGTTTAGGAATGATTGCTTTCACAAGTGCTGTAAGGTTTCAGTATGTCTGCAGCTCCCCCAACATTTATTTGGAGAAGGGCTGATGATGCCCAGATAATTCAACCAAAACACAGACCATGGCAGAGCTAGTAATGGTTCTGTGAGGATGTGGACACTAGTGAAGAATAATTGCACTTGACATCTCACAAGAGTGTGATGTATGGTCCCTAAAGGGAGTGTAACAAACTAAATGGTTGAAGAATGGCTTGATTTTTTTCAATCTCCATTTCCTCTCTAGATCTAGAAGCTACAGTTACAAACAGAACCTTTATGTTTTAAACTATCTGTAAGTGATGAAGAGGCAGAGCTCAGAGTTTCCTAAAAGAGAGTCTAAAAACATGAGTAAAGTGCTCCAGCAATATCAGTGGTTTCTGAGAAGCCAGCAATGGTATTTGAAGTGTCAGTTTTGAAGTGCCAGCACTGCTGTTCAGTAGTCACAGAAAGGGTTGTTTCGAGTCCAGTCCAAACTACACATTCACTCAGCTGTTCATTTCCTTTCCTATGCAGGCTCTGGTGGCAGAAAAGGAACTGAACAAATAAAAAGCACTACTGATTGATGAGGATGAAAACCAGAGAGCACTACAGCAGTCACACTAATAGCCATCTGCTGCTTTTGGAAACCAGGAGAATTTCCAATGCAGACATAGCTGTTTTCAGCTCTGACAGACAAGGTGGACATGAAGTGGTGATCCTGCTGTACGTATGTCATGGGGTGGAGATGGAGAAAGCCCTGGAGGAAAAGGAGCTCTTCAGAATCTGTGGACTTCCCCTTCCCTTCCTCCTCTGTGCCACAGCCTGAGCAGAGTGCAGGGACTCCAAAGGGAGGGATGGCACAAAGCTCTGCATCCACCCTCAGTAGTCTGAGGCTGGATCCTGAGCATTAGGTTAGATTCTTCATGATGTGCAATCTCAGAAAGGAGCAATGAAGAGGAGAAAAGATGGGAAGGGAATGTGTCTTGAGACACCACAACAGTTAGACATTCCAGATGGGTACAAAAGAGGGACTGGTCACATTCAGAGTCATCTTCATTCTGCAGGGACCATCCACAGGTCATGAGAGTTAGAAAACCTTCACCATGAATAACCAAAACCAAACTGCTCAAATAAATCCAATTTAGGACACAATAAACCAATAAGGAATATTTTCTTTTCCTGTCTCAAGCTCATTATTGCTAATAAAACATGTCCTCTTGCTGACCCAGAGCCAGGGGATCACAGGAGGTGGAGAGGAAAGAAGAGCTGGCACACCATCTTTTGTGGCAATGCAAGTGTCAGGGACGGGGTCAAAGACATCTAATTAAATACAGTGATACATTCACCATGTCTTGCTTTTTGATTACAAAACCCCATTTTAAGGGGTTTATAACTCGGTCATAAAAATATGCTCCAGACTGCAGCTTGGAAGACAAGGTCTCGGTCAGGGAACAGAAATTTTTCTCTCCATTTAAATAAAAGCAACAAGAATGGCTTTGTGCTGGTGATTTTTTAATGTGAATGTAACACCATTTTGCTTCCACAAAAGGATTGGGACAGTTTGGATGTGTGCAATTAAAAATGACATTATTAAATACTATCACAGTAATGGTTCACAGTGGAGTTACCATTAGTAACAATTCATTTGGGATTGTTAACATAAATTGCTCAGTATTAGGACACATTCCATACTCAGGGAAATGTCAGAATAATGGATGACATTTGGCTACTGGTCCTTATGTAGTATAGGGAGTTGTTACACTATTGCTCATGTATGATTCCTTATTTTGATTTTCATTCAAATGTGCCAGATATGAGGCCTGAAATTCAAAGATAAAACATACAACTTGGGACCTGCATTGAACCACATGTTGAAAGAGTGGCAGTTTGGGACTGTTTGTATGTATTCTCCCAGAAAAAGCTTAGAAGAAAAATGAAGTCTGCTGAGTGACTGGAAGGTCATCAAACTTGGGTTCCAGCTGACCCAGGGAGAAAATGAATTCCAGAAACAACGAAGAAAACTGTGCAGTGACTCAGTGTGAGACAGCATTTCATGAGGATGTAGGAAACAACGGAGCCAGGCAGGAAACAACTTTTTCCTAAGTTGCTGTGTTCTAATAAAGTTACAAATTCCCCATTCCTTCTGTTTAGGGATTGGTGGTGTGCTTCCCTATAAAGAAATCAATAACATCCCATTATCCTCATGAAGCTGCAAGGGAACACAAAGCTTAATGGCAACATTTTGGGGTAAACTTTTGGACCCGAAGCATTTTGTAAGTTTTTAGCTGGCAATTTGTAAAGTTTACTGTATTAGATTTTTTTTAACTAAGCTCTAATGAAAAAATTTAGCATCTGTTTATTATAATAGATATCCATACAGTGTGTCAAGTTTCAAAAAAACATCAGCTTTTAAATAGAGATAGTAAATTCTTTCAGGAATATTACAATTTCATAGTAAAGAAGCCTTTTAGGTCTAGATCCCAATGGAGTAGCCTGTAAGTCTGGAAGTGCAATGTTTTTCCTTGAACTAGGCAGAATTAACACTAGGCAGTTAATCAGTTCCAGGATTTTACATTTATGAGGGCACTTACAGCTTGTGGAAAATGCTAAAAAAAAACAATCTGGGAAATGAAGGGGGTTTTATATGGAGAAAAGTTAAAATAACCCCGAGCCTTTGTTTCCCAGCACTGCAGGTTATCGGAGCTCAGCTGCTGCCTGTGGGTAACTGCAGCAGGGCTGACAGCTCTGCTCCTGCCAAAGCCTCCCCTCCAGGAATGCTGAACCACCAGGACATGGCTCACTGGCCATCTCTTGTATCAGTCTCAATGAGCGGCTTTTTTGGCAACTTTTTATCAAGGCAGACATAGATTAGATTAGAACAATTCAAAGGGAAGAAGAACTTCATGTTTCCAATCCTCTGATCCACACGGTGTCACTTATCTATTCTTCAACACAGAGGGCACCCCTACTTGAAGGGAAGAGAATATGAAAATTACTTGGGATTGAAAAAGTGCAAGGGTAAAAGAGGACGGAGTAACTCCAGCTGAACCTCTGCCCTTGGCTGTCCCACCAGGATCTGCTATTCCAGCAAATCTGAGCCCCTCAGGCCCCTGCTGCTGAGAGCCCTCGTGGGCACCAGGCACAGCAGGGGCATCAGGCTGGAATCTCAGTCACTACTAAGAGTTTCCTGTCTTTGGGGGGAACATCACCACCTTAGCATTATTTCAAATGGTAATTTTCTTGTCTGAGGCCACAGAAACTTGAGAGTTAAACAGCTTGGCATTTCATAGGGAGAGAGCTTTGGCTTAAGTTTCCTTTTTACAAGAGTAAAGATTTGACAAGTTTGGCAGCAGGGCTTGTGTATGAATATATTTCCCTAGGGAAGAGAATATACAGAAGATATAATTTCTTTTGCAGGCCACACAACAAAAAAAATCCAAGGAGGCCTCTCATGAAAATGTTTTTGACATCCGCTTCCTCACAGCACATAACACAGGGCAGCGTTTTCCCATCCTGGTGAACACAATTTATAGGCACATAACTCCTACTGCTGCCATCCACTGGAGAGATTTCCCACCAAAAAACCCCAACCCAACCAACCAAATTCAATTCTGTATCTTCCTTGTCACTGACTTTTCCATCTCCACACCACATCTGCCCGTGCCATGCTAAAGCTCCACAGTCCTGCAGAGCCACAGAGGCTGCAGCCTGACTGAATTAAATACAAGGAGAAAATGGAGCAATGAATATGCTGAACATCCAATTTCATGCAGCAGGATTTTGATGAGATATGATGTTATTAGACCAACTGAAACTATATAAATAACTATAAAAGCAGAATCCTTCCCTAAAAAGCCTCGAATGTTTTTCAGCAACAAAAGCACCCCTGCAGTTTTATAAAGGATCTCAAAAACAATGCTCATTGAAACTGAAGCCTCTGAAATTGTAAAATCCATTCAATTCATGAGAGAAATTCAGAAGCAGCTCTTAATTCTCATTCAAAACTTTTTATCTCCTACCACAAAACAAAACAAAAATGCTAAAGAAAAATCCAATCCAAAATATATGCTGAAGGCTCTCATTCTAGTATTATGGATATTACAGAATGTTTTACTACTGCATTTTTAGTATCAGCTATATTTTTGAAAAATGGGTTCTGAGTGACAAACTCCAGATATTCTAAAATGTACAGTTTGGCTTTGGCACAAACTGGAAAAAGGTGTGTACATGAGTGACCAGGAAGGTAAGTGAACCAAAGACTACCAGACCATTAATACTCTCAAGCAGAAACTGAACCTGAACTTTTACTCCAAAAATTGCAGGGTCTGCTAAAATCTGAATCAAGAGGAGGTAGATGTGATCAGGGAAAAGGTTTCACCAGAATCTATGGAGTCTGTCAAGCAGCATGACCACTTGGACATGTGACCTGCAGAGCCTCCCCCTCCTCTTCCACCACCACACACCATCACTCTGCAAGCACATCTCGACTCAGGAGACTCCTCTGCTCTGCTCAGGGGCTGACACAGGTGTTTGAGCTGAGGCCTGAACTGCCCCTCAAGGAGATGGGGCCATGTTTGCTCCTGTTCTCCACATTGGAAAGCCTCCAGTTGCTGTTCATTACAGAGCCTGACAGTGTCTCTTCATCCCCATCTACCTGTGCTTTTCCACTGCAGTATCACCTGTGTCCTGTGATGTGCTGCATCTGCTTCTGGGAGTGGGGAATTCTTGAGGGTGGGAAGGCACAGAGAGAAGTGTTGGGGCATTTCTTCTGTTTCCTGCTTCTTTTGCAAGAAACAGCAGAAATACAGAGGAGCAAATCTATGAAAATTCCAGCAGCTCTTTTTTTTAAAAAAAACTTTCCATCAACCTCAATGACAACCACTGACCAAAGCCCACACTTGTATTAGCTGTGCAGTAGTGCCTGCAGCAGCGCAGATCTCCCAGCTATGTCATTAAAATTTCTGGACTTCTCCTGGAGTGTCCCCACCTATGCTACATCTTTGTTTTATGGGCAAACTGAAACCCACAATATCCAGCTGCAGAGGTTTTTCTCTTGCAGGAGAAATGCTTAAGATGTGACAATCTCCCCATGCTTTTCAATTGTTTCTTTAAAGCCTGTTTGTCTGCAAGATTCTTCAGTATGAAAACATTTTGGATCTGTTGTCAAGCAACAGATGCTCACTTTACAAACACAAAAACAGCTTAGATGTGAGACTGAAATGCCCCAAGGAAAATTAGGATACAGATAACACAATGCAGATCATAGAGAGACTGCTCAAAAGCTCTTAAATGTATATTCCATTATGAGGAAATAAGGAAGTCTGTTTCATGGAAAACAATGTCACACCAATGAAACCAAGGAAATAGTTTTGTAGGGCAAATGGAAGTGTCAAAAGCAGCAGTTTCTATAAAGTAGCCACTACAGTTCATTAATGCAAAGCAGAAACATATTAAATTTTATTATCTCATTTTAAATGAACTTTGTGCTACTACCTGAATCCATCTTTGTTTGCCTCAGTGAGGTGGCAGGTCCCTCCATTCTGGCATGGATTTTGAATGCAGGAATTTATGGGCACACTGCAGTCTCGACCCTATTTGGGAAAATTCAAAAGAAACAACGTTAGTAAGACTCATGTCATCTGAATCAATGTCTCTTGTTCCTTCACTCTACTTGTGGCACCACTTACAAGAGGCCTGTGGTCTTCAGACCCATTACATCACCTAATGTTCTTTATTGATCAGATTTATTGATCACTTCAGTGAGAACGTGGCAGGGCAACTGCTTTATCCAATGGGACTGGTGGGTATCTCAGAACCATTTCTGTTTCAAGACTGCAACGAACTCTTTCATTGGAGTGTTTGAAGCAAACAGCTCGTTTCACTATTAGTCCAACACACTTTAATGTTAGTTACAATGAAAAGAACGACTCAGGACCACAGGTAAGCAGAAGGCCACACCCAGTGATCCCAAGCCCACATGGAGTCAGCACTCACCAACTGCATTTACCAGGCACTCAGTTAAACACTGCAGCAGCACATGCTGCTCCTTACTGGCATCAGAATCCACGGGGGAGAGGCCTTTTGTGTGCTGGGAGCTGAGTTTGAATTTCTGCACAGAACACACCAAGATTTCATCACTGACTCAGTTCCCTTCTTCAAGATTGCCTTAGAACATACCTCAGTTCCAACTGAACCTCACCAGCTGGAGCAACCTCCACTGCTACTGACTTTTTACTAGCCCTTCAAGGCACAAACATATTTCTCTGATTATATTCTGCTGATTAGAACAAGCTATTTGTAAAACTGGCAAATACATTGAAGAGTTTTGTCTTGCTTTCCAGTTACTGACACAGTAGGGAGGAGTAAAGCCACCCAAAAGCCTCAATACTCGAAGGATCTGTGCAATTGCAAGAAGTTCAAGAGATTGCTCTGCTTTTCCTGCTAAAGATCCTGTTAGCAGTGGACCTCTGCCAGCTCATCTACTGTAAAGCTGGTAGATTACTGCAGTCAAGATGAGAAAAAACATCTTGGGAGATACAATAATTCAGTCCAGGTCGTTGTTTTTTTTTTTTTTGTCTTAAATTGTCTCTGGAGCGCTATCTTGAAATTGGTGCAGCTTCAATTTAAGTTTAATCAAGGCATGAAAAACCCAAATCAGCTTATGAGTATGAACTTTAGTACAGAGTTCATTTGGTCTGGTCTGTCCACTCCTGGTGCTTGGCTCTTCCTCACGTGTCATATGGTTCAGCCCCACAAACACCTCTGAAACCTCCAGTACTTTGCAGCAGGTAGGACACGCTGCCATCGTGGGAAGAACTGAGAACTCACAGTGAAGGAGTGAGGCACACTGATTATCACAGAATCCCTAGGCTGGCAAAGACCTACAGGACCAAGTCCAGCCTTTGACTGATCCCCAGCCTGACAACCAGACCAGAGCACCGAGTGCCACATGCAGCTGTCTCCTGAGCACCTCCAGAGATCACCACTCCATCACTTCCCCAGGCAGCACACCCCAAAGCCTGACAACCCTTTCAGTGAAGAAGTTTTTCTTGATACTCCAACCTGAACCTTCCCTGGTGCAGCCTGAGGCTATTTCTCCTTGTCCTGCTGCTGGCTGCCTGGGAGCAGATCCTGACCCCCACCTGGCTGCACCTTCCTGTCAGGGAATTGTAGACAGTGAGAAGGTCTCCCCCAAGCCTCCTTTTCTCCAGGCAGAGCCCCCCACATCCCTCAGGCACTCCTCTCATGTGACTGGACTCTTCCCCAGCTCTGTTCCCTCCTCTGGACATGCTCCTCAATGTCCTGCAGTGATGGTGGCCAGGACTGGACACAACACTTGTGGTGTGGCCCCACCAGTGCTGAGTACAGGGGGCATACACTGCCCTGATGCTGCTGGCCACCCTATTTCTGGTACAATCCAGGTGCCACTGGCCTTCTTGCCCACCTGGGCACATGGGCTCATGTTCAGTCTCTGCAGACCAGCACCTCCTGGTCCTTTCCTTCCCAGCAGCTTTCCAGCCCTTCTGCCCCCAGTCTGGAGCTGCAGGGGCTTGTTGTGATGGAGGCACAGGACCAGCACTTGACCTTATTGAGCCTCATACTGTTGGCCTCCAGCAATATATATATGTGGATATAATACTTTTTATTCTATAATTTCATCCAACACCACAGAGGAGCTTTGTTTACAAAGCTGTAATTCTTGAGGCTCAGTCTCCAGCATTCCTCAGAGTGAGGAGAAGCCACTTTGCATTTTAAAATTTCGGCAAATACACAGAGAGAGGGACAGACTTTTCCACAGCTGAATCAGAAGAGAAACATTTCCAAGGAAGAACAGAAAGCCCTGGCCAGCCCTGCCTTGCTGTGAGTTCATCCCCCAGCGCAGCAGTGCCGGCAGCACGCACGGCCCTCACCCAAGGCCTGGCACAGAGGCCTTTGCTTCAGCCATGCTCTGCCTGCCAAGCAGCCTGTCCTTCTCCATCTGAAATCCCGAGTCCCCAAATGTCTCAGGCAAGAACTGGGACAGTGCTGAGGGAAGCTCATGCAGGTTTTATTTTGGCACCATGTGGCCCGCAGCGCTTTGCGGACACGAGCCATGAACAGTGACACTGCTCCGCTCCCACCCCGCTCCAACGCTGCCCGTCCCTTGTCCATCTGTGCCCTGAATCCTGGCTGCTTGCCACGGTACCCTAGTGAAGCTGGCAGGGGTTGGTTTTTACACTGTTCCTGTGCCCCTAGAAAATTGGTTATTGTATAGATACTTCACTAACATCAGTGATCAGATTTATGGATCACTTCAGTGAGAACGTGGCAGGGCAACTGCTTTATCCAATGGGACTGGTGGGTATCTCAGTACCATTTCAGTTTCAAGACTGTAATGAACTCCTTCATTGGAGTGTTTGAAGGAAACAGCTCGTTTCACTATTAGTCTAACACACTTTAATGTTAGTTACAAGGAAAAGAACGACTCAGGACCACAGGTAAGCAGAAGGCCACACCCAGTGAGCCCAAGCCCACATGGAGTCAGCACTCACCAACTTCTTAAAGAACTTACTTCTATTTCATACAAATTCTTCACCTCTGTATCACTAAAATATGAAACTCTTGGCAGCCAAGCAGAGCAAGCAGCAAAGCATCTGTTTTTCTGAAGGGTTTTGTCACAGTTGAACACCATGTAAAACAGTGCCATCACTTCCACTATAATTACTCAGATTAATCTGAATGTTCTTGTAAAAATTTAATAAAGATAAATGTTAAAATGAGAGCAAGGCCCTTTCAGTCTCTTGCACCGGCACGTGAACTTTTGCATGACAAATTCTGCTCTCCTTTCTGTACTGAACATGGCTGAATTATTGGCTTCTTGGGCCTCAGGCTGCATGGAAACCCATTAGAATGAGCTGCTGAACCAGACAATTGCAACACTTATCTGCTATGTAGCTTTAAGAAAATTAGAGTCTCTCTGACTCAGTTTACTCACTGTAATAAATGGGCAAACAACACTTAATCCTTCTCTGGGAATTATCTTATCTGAGCTGACTTTATCAACAGCACATTGCGACCCCACAAAACAAGTACAGATTCTCTAGCAAGGAAGACTTTGAAAAACAAAGAACTCTGAGAGAAGCTGCAGAAAATGGTGATACTAATAAATCTACAGCAAAGCAAGGCCATTTTATTTCTGTATGAGACTGTCACTACCCAGAAGAGCCTAAAGACATTCCAGAAACATCTTTCAAATGAATAATGCAATTCTCTAGTCTCAATTTACAGTAAGACTCCTTACTGGAAAAATGGAATTGCTGTCAAGCATCACTAAAATTAATTTATCTGTGAGTTGGGAAATACTCCTTGAGTTCCATTGCCTGGAAAGAACCATTGTTACAAAGGAGAATATTGTCTATTTGCTTCAAGACTAAGAGCCTTTTAATGAGGTCTGAAGCAGAAATGGAGGTGCCGACTTTGTTTCAAGGACAGGCAAGAAGACAGGACTGTCTCAGGAATTCACAGAAGGAGGATGAAGGTCCCAGTGTGTGCAAGATTTTACTTCTAGAGCTTTTTTTGGATACAATAAATTTTTGCCTAGTCTGATAGGAAGGCATCAGATCCAAAACACTTTTATATATTTTTCTCTCATTTTCTGTAGGAGTGGAAAGGTTTAGGCATTGAAACAGGAAACTTCTGCAACTTATTAGAAGACATATATGTTCAGAGTCCAGCTGTCCTTTTAAAGCTGAAGTACCTCAGCTGGTCCAGCCTTTATCTGTGCTGCTCCAGCTCCATATTTCAATGAATGAGAACAGAACTATCCACCATACAGAGAAAGAGTCAGTTCTTTGTTTGAAATTACTCGTACTGGGCATTACTGTATCTACAAGCTGTTCCTCAGCACTGCTGTGCCAAATTCCAGCTTTTACAAGGATCCAATACTGGGAACATTATATCATGATCAATAAAACACCCAATAACAAGTAGCAAAAACTAATAAGAACCTCAGCAGGAAGAACAAGGGCTAATACAGTAAAAAACCCACTCATTTGCCTTGTCACTGTTTCAACCACTGCAGTAATATTTTCAATTAATTATCAAGAATTAGTATTGTCTGTGTAGACTGAGAGTTTCATTCACACTCACAAGGCAGAGATTTGAACTCTGTCCATCCCAACATGATCATCCTCCCGTTTCTAACAGCAGTGGGCACAGATAAGGGCTGGCAGCAGGGAGCTCACACAGGCACAAGGTGGAAACCTCCTGGTGTATAAAACCATCACTGCTGACTGCAGGGGAAACACGACCCAGGCAGAGAGGGAGACACCTGCAGACAGGCAGGAGTCTATCCAACCTCAATGGTTTGTGAATAGGGAGACCTCTTTCCAGCTAATTACAGCCCTGCTCAATGACTACAGTGTTTCACAGCATGCTGGAAAATGAGCTCTACAACTGAAATACCAAAGTTTATTCGACTTGTTAACAACATACAATGTGTTCATAATAAATTTTATTTAGATGGTATATGTGGAGAACAGATGGTAGCATTCATGTGTTTAGTAAAAATACTAAATGAAGACAAATATAGTTGATAGAGACTTTAAATTAAGAACCAGGAAATTTTCATAAACAACTTAATTATCAAGGTCTAAATACAGCTAAAGCTTTTAGGGAAAACAGACAAAATTACCATCTACAAAGAGACTGTGTTGTACACTCTGTCCTTTACATTCCTAATAGTGGGAGCAATGCATCCACATCCAACTCTCAGTCTCACAAACATTAAAACACTTGTCTTATGGGTTTCCTGGTCAGAAGTTAATAAGAAACCATTACATTAAGGGAAAATGCTTAGTAAATCTTCCACTTCATGATAGGCTGGAAGGAAAATTCACAGACAGATAACTGCAAAGCACACTGTGTTCCATGAATATACCCAGGAATGTTATTCCAACCTACAAGTATCTGCCAGCTTTAACATTTCAACCTCCTAATCCTGGGAAATTAAGAATAAATGGGACACTTGCAGCCACTTTGCTGGGCTGTGGCTCTGCTCTCACAGAGCATGGCAAGTATTTTATCAGCTTTCTGAATTATTCTGATCTAGGTCAATACACACACTTGAGTTTTACTACACCTGAATGTGCCTGGGACCTGCCCTTAAATTCAGACCTGCAGGGTCCAACAGCAGAGGGAAGGGCTGAATGTGGTGTGCAACAGTGATTTCCTGATGCTTTGTATAAAAGAATGAGATGGGATGGGACAAGAGGAAAGGAGAGGAGGAAAATCCAGAAACAACAGAAGACACAGACACAGCACAGAAAGAGAATTCAGTTTGAACTTTTGAATGGAGCTTTTTTTCTTTGAGTTTTACTTCTTTCATGCTTACTAAAGTGAGAACTTTGATCAAAGGTTTTCCTGAAGCTGTGCCACGCAGCTATCCAATAAGGTATAAACTGATGCTAATTTTTACCTAATGGCATTTTTTACCAGTGACTTCTTTCACCACTTGAAACCTTTATCCCTTTGCCAAAAATTGTCAGAATTGGAAGGTAAATTGAAATTTTCCAGGGCAGGAAGGGAATGAGATGTCTCCCAAACAAAGTTTTATCACATAAACTTCAATTCTGCTAGAAAATTAGGTTGGGAAGAAAGAGTAAGGCATTCAGCAGTTTTCCCTGTAATAAATACATTTAGCAGCCATAAACACAAAGAAGAAACAAGAATAATTTTGCATGACTGACCGAGGAAACACGATACCATGAATCCAGCCTCACAACCAACACACTAAGTTACAAGCTTGGTAGGAAAATTCTCTCAAGTTCTATTCAGGATTGGGTATTTCAGAGCCTTTTAAGGCAGGGAAACCCAGGTTTTGCTATAATGGGATCATAAAAAGAAGTTTTACATGTACTGCAAGTCTTCCAGCAGCGATGAAAGCGAGCAGGGCATCTGGTGCTAACTGCAGCATGAGGGACTTCAGGACACCTCAGCAAGCCCTGCAAACAAAGCTTTGGGAAAGGAATGCCTTCAAGTAATTAGAGATGTTGTAAACTGAGTGAGGAGTGGAACTAACTTCAAAATAGAAAATTAATTTAAATTCTTTTACAGGAAGGGCCAAACCATACAGCATTGGGAATGACTGTTCTTTTACCAGTGAGGCCATTTGAAACGGATTTCCTGATTGCCCTGATACTCAGATAAGTGCAGACACCCTGTGTTATCCACACAGCAATGTGAAGTTCTTCAGTAGATCCAGGTGATACTGTTTTCTTTGTTTATGCTCTTTCTGGCCACGAACATAATGGCTAAGCCTCAATCTGGAAAAGATGTATCTGAGGCTCATTGGCAAGGTCAAACAACTCCAAGAGCTGGCAGGGCATACATCAGATCCATCTGCTTAGGCATATATACAAATTATTTGGCAAGGCAAGGATAATATCACAGCAATTTTGGATCAGACTCCTTTTAGATTGCCAGGTGGAAGCTGAAAAAATCTGATCATCTGTTGTTCACAAAAATCTTGTGACTCCACCTTCTGAACACAGACCTTGCTATAGACACCCACACCTCAGGGCTGAATCCCCACTCACAACTGGGGATGAATTAACTCTTTCTCTTTGGTCACCTACCCCAGTGGGGTAATAAAAATGTGCCTTCTGAAGCCTGCTGTTTAGAAGCCAATTGATTTAACATGAGAAATTAATTTATTTCACCCACCTCTAGTTTGGAATAAAAGTTTTTTAATATAAATCTGAATTTACCTGGCATAATCTGATTTATGTTTTCAGTTCAGTATTGCTGTTTATACAGCTGTACTTACACTGACACATCCATACTACAACAGAGCTGCCTGTTGCTCATGAACATGAGAAATACTATTTGCTAAATGGCACAGAAGGCAGGTTCTAAAGAGACCCTGCTATTGTTCTTGTGCTGCCCCTCCTACCACTCCCTCTGCAAACTTTCTCAGTGTTATTATCCAAAGTTAAAACACAGGCAACATTTATACTCCACCATCTTCAGCACTGTGTAGTTACCTCCTGTGCCAGTCTAGCTTCATCTGGCATCTGATTAAACAATAATTGGCCATGGCAGCAGCACTTCTTAGCGACTTCCTTGTCCTTGTTAATAAATCACAATTGTCAATTTATAGAAAATTAGGCAAGCTCTGCCCTCTTAAGCCTCATTTTATTTAAATCAGAAAGATTTATGACCCTCCAGGGTATAATACACCTTCCATTACCTCTCCAGCTAGTAATCAAGAATATGCCTGTCAAAGTCAAAGTGCAAGGATTCATCATATTATTTTTTAAAAACTCTGTTTCTTCTCCTATGAGTATGGAATTTAATTCTCTGTGGACATCTGAGGTTTATTTTGTAATTACATTAATTACCATGTAAATCCTGATTGCCCTTCTAAACCTCTCCTTACATAAGCACTTTGGGTTTCAATGGTCTTTTGGGCTTTTAATCAATGACAGGAGATATGTCATTAATCCATCACAGAGTCAATTCACTCAGCACATGTCTGAAATGAGTCCAGAGCTGCCAGACTGGATGGGGCAGGTACTCCAGAGCTCCCAAGGTTACAACTGACTGATCCAGACCATTGTGTGAACATTTTGGGAGATGCAGAAGAGAATCAGGGGCACTGGAAATAGCTAATTTTGCTGAAGGTTGACTCTATACATAAAACACATAAAAGCCCAATATATTTGAGGTAAATCCAACACTGAATATTTCCTATGTAGTCTCCAATTCAAATAGTATTCATGAATGAGAGCTGAAGGTACTGTTTTTAGTGCCTTCAAAATACTTAAGTGCCTATTTATTTTGAAGAATATTTTGCAGTGACAATAAAACTTTCCCTTTCATACTACTGAAAGTCAGTGACTCTTTTTTAATGTGAACTCTGTAGAGAAAGTTATAAAGACTGGACATTTGTATCGATAGCAAAAAACACTACTAATATGATTTAAGAAATAAAATAAAATGTAATTGTTGTCTTTTAAATTAACTATGCCTAATACTTCAGCTACTGAACAGCTTGCCTGGAGAGGAGGCACACATTACAAGCAGAAACCCAATGAAGCCTAACATGAGGCAGAGATTATGTGATTAAAAAATCTCTCCAAAAAGCTCACTGGGTTTCTGAAATAAATAGAGCTAAATATGCTGGAAGAGTCACAGTCCCTTGGAAGAACCCTCTGCTGGCACATCCCTGTTTGTTAAGGATGCAGGCATTTGGTTTGCAACAGCTCTTTGCTGATAAAAGGCCTCACACTGAAGTACACATTATTTCAGCAGAAATGCCAGTGTAACCTGTTTTGCTCATGGACGATCTGCAAAGCTTCCCCTACAAGATTTTCCAGCTCAGAGACACCAGCAATCCTTCCTGGTATCAATCTGATAGTGGGCTGAACTGGCAGGTAACCCAGGCAGGCAGCAGTGATTCCACAATCCAACATGCACATGAATTTTTCAAACTGCTAAACAAGTGAAGCATGCCCACTATAATAACAAGCAAGAGCACAATATTTATTTCAGAGGTTCTTGGCAGTATGAGGGGGGGACCCCAGGGACCATGGGGGTCAGAGAGCTTTGGGACAACCTTACCTGCAGTGTTTCTGCATTTATGCCTACACACTAATCTAATCCCAATCCAATTCCCAAACGAGTCTGGCATTAGATCATTTCTATTAACAGGAGTGGGTTTACTCTTCATCTTAGCCTGTTTATAGCAACTTCATCAGTTCCATCATCACCAAAGGAAAGGAGAAAATAAGGCAATCAACCTCCCAGGAAAATCTCTGTTCATGTTCTTGGACAACAAAAGAAACCCAAAAGCCATTTCGTCAAGTACAGTCGGTGCCAAGAAAGCCTCAAGGATAACAGATGACAGAAAATCACAAGGAAGTCTACAATAAGGATTTTCAGCTGTGGCCAACTATGTCAACTGGTTCAATCATGCAGAAATGGTGGGATGCAGAAAATTAAGACCTGGTTAAACAGGACTTGATTAAGCAGAGTTATGGCAACCAGAAATCACCTGAAAGGCAGACAAACCACAGAGGAAGAAAAATTTTTATTTAGTGTTATAGGACCAGACAAACACAAGAACAAGAGCCTGAAATTCAGACTAAATGCCAATAAAACTTCTCCTTTACCCTGGGAAAAGAAAGATTGGAAGTCTGGTCACTCATTTAGAACTAGACCAGGAAAACAGTAGTAAAACCAAAGTGAGGGGGAATAATCCACACTGATTCTGTTGGATTGTTCATCCAACAGAATGAACATGACAATGCCCACCTGTGGGTACAGCTCCCCATCCCCCTGAGCTGCTCAGCTCCTGATGCAGCACTGCACAAATGCCTGAAGCTGCTCCACATCTGCTTTCTTGTTGGCCTAACAAAAATGCAAATACTTTTTCAGAGCTGGCTTTATTGTTAGGAGCCCTCATTAGGGCCTGCCACACTACATGGGCGGGTTTTTACAGGGCCTGTGGTGGGTGTGCTCCTGCCTCGATGCCTTCAGCCAGCAACTGGGGCAGTAATCCCTCCCTAAGCTTTCATTTTATGCTCTTCCACATGGAAATCCCCGTTTTCTTTAGACCTGCTACAACAAAATGGGCAAAAAAAAAGTAACACAAGTCTGACTGATGGATGCATGGTAAATTTTACAGAATAAGCACATGGAAGAAAATACTGTGATTTCTGCAGTTTTTTCTGCCCTAACAGATTTATATGAAATTGCAACCACCTACTGCTGACATTGGTGTTTGCCTTAAAAATTCACACATAAATACAGATCTACTCATTTTATGTGGCCACCCATTACCTCTCATCCCTAAAGGCTCTCTCTCTTATTTTACTATGAGTGGAAAATGCTTCTTTAACATTCATTAATAAGCATTTTCAGTATAGTTAAGATGATCAAACAAAAATAAAACACCCCAGATCACATAAACACATACTCCAGGAGAATTTATGAGAATGAAAGTTCAAGGCAGAACCACCTCACACAAACAGCATTTTTCTGCACTGATTCCTTCTACATGAAAACTTGGCATTGAGCTGACATTCCAGTGCCTGTCCCCCCGCCCCTGACACTGGGAGAGAAGAGAGGCCAGGGCAGAGCAACACGTGGAGGCAGAGAGGGGTGTTTGCTCTCCTGGCTCGTGTGGATGAGGGCAGGTTGCTTAGAGTCCCTTCCAATGTCTTCTCCCTTTGCCACTCCAGCTTGGGGATTTATTTGTGTGCTGAAGGATGCACATGGGGACCCACACGTGTTATGTTAACAGGGCCAAAGAAACAAAAGCACAGAGCTACGCTTGCACAGAGAACCAGCCTGACAAACCAGGCAGCAGGAGTAGCCAAACTCCACTCTGAGTTACATCTACTCAGCCCCACCTGAGCCAACATCCCTGAGAAACTGCCCCGTTGGAATAAAGGTGCAGTCTGGCTCCTGAGCTGTGAGAGCTGCCCCAGGTAGCTGCAGATGAGCAAACACCACCACAGCCACGCTGAGCTCTGGGCTGAATCCTCCCCACACTGCCATTATTGCAGGGCTCTCGTGGATTATTTGTGTAAGGCTGCAGAACCTGGACGTGGCAAAGTGCAAACACAGCCAACTTCCCGTGCTCCAAGCACAGGCCATGAGCATCCCCACGAGCCAGGGCAGCACCAGTGGCACAGGGACAGCGCTGAGAAAACCTTTGGCCAGCCTTGTGCTCAGCAGCCACAGCTCCTGCTCAGCTGCACTGACCCCCTCAAGTGCTGGCACAGAATTTGTATCAGTGCAAACATGGGATGTGTGTGAATGCCCCACGCCCCACAGACATCCTGCTCTGCCATTTCTAACCTTGTTCCCAGGGATGAAAACCAGGCGTAGGGGGCTGGGAGGGGGAAGAGCCAAATTCCTAGCAGAACTTTGGAGCCAGCTTCCTCACTAAATATCGTTCTGGCTTCACTATAATGCCTCCCACCACAACAGTCTGGCTGCAAAGAATGCTGTCTCTCCAAAGCCCAAGAGCTTTACCCAGGATTTTTCCAATTGGATCTGTCATTCTGGATGATTGGTGAAATTGCTTGAACCCTCATGACACTGCAGTGCTGCAAGAGAAGTCAGGACACTGGCTGAACTCAAGGGGGAGGTGAACACATTTGGATAAACCTTAGAGCATAGAGGTGCATCAACATCTGCTGCCTGGAGTGTGGGATAAGAGCTGTGCCGAATTTACCTATCTTCACTTTCCATTTCAGACAGCTGTCAGTAGCAGCAGAATCCAGAGGTGACAAACATCTGCATTCCAGCAGCACCAGCTCCTTTACCTGAGCAATCACAGAGGCTGTGGAGATTCCCAGGCAGGCACTGGGCTTCCTGTTCTGGGTTGGCAATGTTCTTTCATTTCAAGCAAAACAAAAATGTATTTTAAACTCTCCCCAGTTCCACAAATAATTCTGTTTGAAAGAAAGCAGATTATTCTGTATTTGTTGCTACCTCAGTTTTAAGAAAAAGAAAAGTATAAAAGACAAAAATCAGCCAAAAAACTCCAAAAGGGCATTTTCAGAATACAGCAATGGCAAAATGCAATGAGTGTTGGTTTCACTCACCTTAGTTTTTGCTAGTTATTCAAGTGATTTTTCTTCAATGGCTTATTGATTGCAATTTTGATTAATCTTTTGAATTCCAACACTCATAGACTCAATTTTGCAATATCAATGGGAATACTTACATGCCACATGCTCTACAGAATAAATGAGCTGTAGGTTCCTGTTATCTATGTACCAGCCCCAGCTGCACTCACACACACTGGCTCTGCAGGTGGCCAGCAGCATTTCCAGCAGGAGAAAGCTCCATCTCTCTACTTACAATCAGACTTTACAATCTAAACCACACATATTATCTAAATAATCATTCAAAGAATGCTATGGAGAAGAGAAAAAAACCCCAACCCACTGGATAATGACACCTATGCCTGTGTTTAATATGAAAACATGAGTTTCATAACATGGAGAGCCAGCTCCTGCCAGCACTGGTGGCACCCTGGAGCCCCTGCTCATGAGCCTGCCAGATGCTAGAGGTGCTGAATCCCACTCCTTGGGGCCTTCTCTCCAAAGTACAACCACAACAGCACTGTTTCTACCATGGCTTATCTTCAACAAGCACATTCATCACCCATTTTAAGGAAAGAGAAACAGCAAAGATCATTATTAGCTCAGCCTTGGCCTTTCCTGAGTGAGCAATCTCTGTTTCTGTCCTCCTCAAACACTACTGGGGCCCTCTGGCCTCACAGCTCAGGGGGTCCATGACTTACTTTTGAGTTTACCCACACCATCAAGGGTAGCACCACATATGGCTAAAAGCCCCACAAGATGTACATTCAATAGCAAAAACATCTCTGTGAGCACGAAAAACAAGAAATGGAACCATCATCAGTGGGACAGCAAAAACCAGACCACAGGCTTTTGAGAATGCAGTTAACTGGTAGAACATCCTGATTCATCAGGCTCCACCTTTGGCAACTGGCAGCTTAGGTGACTTTCTGCTAGCTGCCCTTTTTTCTGAAGGCTGGCATGAGCACAGGAACCCCAGAAAGCTGCTTGTAATGTCTGTCCCTGCCCAGGGGACATTATGAAGCCATCAGCTTCAATTTGGAAAAGGGTGGGTTTTTCACTTTATTGATGCACTCTTCCACGCAGGACTTTTTGAAAATCTACATCAAACAAGGAAAAACAAATGCTGAGAGGGCAGATTTAGGGCAATTTATCAAGGTCTAGGAAATAGCTTCCAGATGGATGGAGCTGTTTGGTGCTGGCTGGTGAGAAGGAAGCAAGGTATTGTTATTGAATTAGCATGAATCTCTGGTGGAGAACTGCGTGGTAGATAGAGTGCTCCTTTCATATGGTTTGCATTTGGACCTGTCATACTTCATTTTTATCCAAAAACCTGTGGTACAGACACACAGTTCTTTTTTTTGCTTATTAAATTTCCACCAATTCTCCCTGAGCTGTTATCCAGTCAGTGTTTTTAAACCCTGCTCCAAGTGCCATGCCTGCTCTGTTTGCTCTTTGCCACGCTTGGCTGGCAGCTCGGTGCTTACAAGCTCACAGTGGTTTTGGGGTTTGCATTCATACACTGATGTCACCTGAGAAAGTGAGAGAGGAGAAAAGCTGGATGCTCTGTGAGATGTTTAAACTGAGGCACATCAAGCATTTACCAAAACCCTTCCAAGGAAAACGATGCATCCTGGGGTTTAGTGCACACTACAATGTGCTGATAAATGAGAGGGTTATTCTTGATTAAGTTCTTTGATAAATCTTCCCTTCATAACCATGTCTTCTAGCAGTATAAATGCATCTATACCAGTGACTTTGTGAATGAGGAATACAGGAAAAAACCAAAAGAACAACCAGCAAACAAAAATTTAAGGGCCAAAAAAGAAGATATGCTCTTAACACATTTTTACTTAGAATAACTTGGACACCTGCTCCATGATACTTGTCTTTCAGAGCAAGATATACACAAAGATTAATGTATTTTCCTGCTGGTTCTGAAATAATTTACTTTTCAAGTTCCCACTTGAAGAATTCGACCTAACTTACATTAAAAATCAAATTAAAATGACCATTGTCTTATTAAAGTGAGGAGATAAACAGATTGCTATCAAATAGTTTCAGGTAAACAGATTTTTAACAACATGGTCTTTTAAATCCTAGAATTCTGGTTGATATGCCAATGGGTAGAAAGATTTTTAATGACAGGAAATTTCCAATACCTTTTTCAATTATTTAGGGGAAGTGTTATTATCCTTGAGTACTAAGTGTAGGTGAAATAGAAGAAACAAGCTTTATATCTTCCCTTTCCCAGTGTTTCAGAGATCTATCACAACTACTCTGGGATGTATCCCAGGCAAATAGAGAAGGGAAATGGTGACATCATCAGAAGCAATTAATTCCTAAATCCTACCTGAAATGTAACACAGGGATACTTGTGCTTACTTCCCACACCTATGTCTGGTTTTGCCCTTCTTTTTTCCCCTTATAATTCTTATTACTTTTTGTTTTATGAGCATCTGTTTCAACTGACCAGGACTGTAAGAAATATCCAAAGAGGCAAATAAAATCCCAATCTGCAGGATGCAGCCTACTTTGGCCATAACACCCGAAACCCCCCAGGCTGTGAACAGATCATATGCCTCATTTATTACTTATACTTAATCCTCCAGCTACTGACTCCTGAGCTGGATTTCCAGCTCCATCAGCTCTGAGACAGTGTCCTTAAACTCTCACAGTGCACTGTGAACAAGGGGAGTTATCCATCACTGCTGAAGAAACTGCTTTACTCAATGACCCTTTCTCCATTTCCCAATGTGCTACCAGGAAGCTGGCACTGTTCACTATGACTGGCATCCACAGAATTCATATTTGCAGATCCCTCAATGGACATGAGTGCTCTGAATTCAGAGACAGCTGATTTAGGGGTTGTGTCTGATGAGTGATCACCTTCCTGCTCATCAATCTGTATAAGGTGGATGTAAACTACCAGGTATCAATATTCTGTCACTGTGGACAAGAACTGGCCCTTAATTCTCATCTGAACTGCCTTCCCTTTGGCTGGAAGCCTATAAAATGGTAATCTTGTTGCTGGGGAAAAAAAAAAAGGAAACTAAAAGGAGGATAAAACCAACTTGGCATTTTACATGGGTATCTATATCACAGAATCAGAGAATGCCCAAGGCTGGAAGTGACCTCTGGAGATTGTACAGCCCAACCACCCTGCTTAAAACAGGGACAGCCAGAGCCAGTTTCTCAGCATGATCTGTGTAGTCACAGCACAAAGCAGAGCCATTCCAGCTGCAGGGGATGAAATCTGCAGCAGGGCACAGCTGAAAATTCACACACAAACCTGCTTGAGCAGGGCAACTTTGGAGGCCAGGTGCCCAAAAAATTAACTTCTCACAGTACAACTATCAAAACCCACAAGTGATGGGGAACAGCTCCTTGCTTCTTGTGTAGCTCATTTGGAGTCATACCTTGAAACCAAAAGGGCAAGTGCACTGGTACAGCTCCACGGGGTCACTGCTGCACGTCCCGTTGTTCCTGCAGGGGTTGGAGAGGCAGGGATTGCACTTGGACACAACACTGAGATCCACTGGCTCTGGAGAGGCAAGCACAGAGCATTAGCAGAGAACTGGACTGTGAAATTACCTCCTCCCATGCACACACAAACATTATTTCCTAAGCACTGGCCCAAATGCACAAACTGCAGGTGCACTGCATGACACCATGGGATTCCCAGGGATCAGAGAGGCTTTAAGTACTTAAATCAAGTGCTAGGCAAGCCTCAATGATGCTTATACTCTCCTGAAGATGCAAACATATGCTCTGAAAGAAGCATGTTGGGAACCTCCAGGGAGTGTGTTATATATATATATATGGCTTTCAGCAATTTTTCCTTTTCTCAGCTCTGGAAATCCTGCAACAGCAACCCCAGGGAACTGTAACCTGACATTTCTATGGCTGATAACAAGAATGAAAGTGCAGATGCAACAACATAAATAAAAACCATGCACAAGACAGATTTAGTTAGAGGCTAATGGGAATATTTAGGTGCAAAGTGCTCTACCATCCTTAATTTTACCAGAGTTTGAAACTTATTTTCTTCCTTTTCTGCCCAGAAGCATGATCAACACTCAGCCACCTCAGAAAAGTGCAATAAAGCAAAATATGCAAAGATGTAACTGTATGCAGGTAATACACACGGCCATATTTAAACCATCTAGCAAACCTCATATTTTTAGTAGAAATCTTCCAGAGAAACAGTGAAGTTTGTAGGTGAGCAGGAAAACAGCACAGACTAAAACAACACTAATTACATTTGGGGTCCCAAATCAATCAATATTTTATGGTTGAGATTTTACAGAAAGCTAATTTAGGCAGTTATATTCATAGGTATAGTCACAGTTACAACATGGTGATTTTGCAAGCGGCCACATTTCAAATATGAGTATTAACTCCTTGGCTTTTACAAGTGAAAAATAAAACCTAGCACTTTAAAGTGGCTTAAATTATATCAGTCAGTTAAGACCTTAAAATAATTTTATTTCATTTTTAAGGAAATATATTTTGAAATAATTTAAAATTGGTCTTGTACTAATCAGAAGTGGGAACAGAGCTTCTGTTACTGCATGAGAAATGGTAAGAAGGAGTAAATTGTGAAACATCCTGAAAGTGAAGAAAAGAAGCTTCTATTTGATGTTTAGGAGAAGGTGGAGCTCCAGAGTTACCAGAACTAGGAATGAAAAACTCCCTTCCAGTCTGGGATTTGCTTTGAATCGTCCTGCATGAATAATAAACCTTCACTGTTTACTTTGAACGCTTGCAGAGCACCAACAGGGTAAGAACATGACAGGAATGGGTGCTGAAGGGTCTCAGGTGACAGCACCTGGGCTGTGTCCTGGTCCTGTAGTGATGGTGGTGCCACCAGGGACTGACTGGGAGTGCCACGGGCAGTAACCAGGGAAAAATACACAGGAAGGAGAAAAATCCAAAAATTAAATAAAGGACTATTGTCATCCTATTCTATCTTCGTGTTTATGTCTAACCACATGCCACACATGTTTTTACCTTGGAGTTAGACAGCAAGAGGAAATCACACCTGAATTCCTGGCAATGAGAGGGGCTGGAATGTGACTTATCTGAGTTACAGTTGTCTTCATGGAAAAATATACAAAGAATAAACAAAGGTGGCTCCTCTGAGAGCTCATGAGACAGGCAGCAGTGTTGGGCTTTTCGATTTAGAGGTCAGTAATACTGAATTTGTTCTATTATTTATTTATTTCATAATACATGTACATTTTCCATTTATTTCTATGGCATAGATCAAAGCTAATCAATGTAGGAGCTAATAAGAGCAGTGTTAGTTCCTAGCAGTTAAGTAGTTCATTACTTTGCCCTTGTGGATTTGATTTATAAATCCATATAGCAAAATGCCCTCAGCCCAGCACATTCCTTTCCTCTACTGCATAGCTGGGAGGGCAAGTTAATAAAAAGCAGAGCTGAGTTTGCATGACTTGCACATAACACACTTTTATTTTCTTGGCTCTGCTGAGACATAACCTCCTGCTCAGTCACAGGCTAAACCCATATTTTTAACAAGAATAAGTTAAAATACTTTTTTTTCTCCTAATGTAAAAGTTCCTGGAGATCCCAGAGGACATCTGAACATGACCTTTATGCAGCACTCAAGGTACCCAGCCCAGCACGGGCACACTCTTGGTGCTGGGACCCAGGGCTTTGGGGAGGTTGGGGCTCAGCACCCCCTGAAATGGGAAAAGGGTACAAAGACTGCCAAATCATTTACTGGTTTCCAAAATATTGGTATTGTGATGAGCAAAGGTGAATTTTTCTAGGTCCTGGAGCTTCTTGACCTTCACTGCCACTTGTCCAGACCATCAACAGTTGCTGCTTGTGCAAAGACCAACTCCAAATCAACATATTTTTTCTCCTTTTCTGTTCAGATAAAGCAAGCCATGGAGACCTTTAGGATATCAGAAAGCACACCAGCTTTCTAGTGGTCCAATCCAATTTTAAATAAAAAGCATACAACTACATCTAACATCCTGGATCACAGATTTACTTATCTTTTGCCTAAGAGCTGCTTGTTTAGAGAGAAAATGAGTGTAACTGTTGATTTATCACAGTTTCAGAATGAAGAAGACATCCAGCTTCTTTTTCTGGTTAAGTTTTCAGATCCTGTTTAATATACAAAATCAATTCTTTTCTTTGGTTCATGTCATGGGAACAAGTGCATTATTTGGTATTTTTAGTACTGATTATATTTGTACTTTACGTTTGAGAGACTATTGTAAAGTCTGTGGTTTGATAATTATGGTCAGAGTTCTGACAGTTTTGAGACTGACATTTCAAAGTAATTAAATTATAAGGTTACAGTTATTAAAGATATATTTGAAAGGACATAAAATTCAGCTCAGCCTTGGGAACCTGTGTTTCAAACTCACCCCAACACCATCATTTGTTTGTTCAGCAGTTTAATTCCAGCACCTATAAAACCACCCTGCCAGGCAGTACTGTAAATGGGCATGGCACTCTGAGAGACATAAAAACAGGCTTTATGCCCTCATTTCCATTTCTAAGAGAGGCTACTGATCCATCTTTTCCACTACAAATATAGCTCCATCTTCAAGTACTTGCTGGTAAGCTAAGCAAACCACCTTAACTTTTTTTTATGAGAACATCCAGCTACATCTTAATCTCAACTCACTAATGAGCTGCTTACTTAATCCACAAAAAAGTGTGCTCCTTATCATGCCTGACTGCTCTCTAACACAGTACACTCCTGTCACTGAGTACCCCAAATTGTTCAGAGCTGCACCTCAACCCTCTCCTGAATGAATGCACACTGAATTCGGACATGACACGTTTTCCATAATCTGCAGTTTCTGAATCACAGCTGATGGGAACAGATTGGCACATGGAAATGTACTTTTGGTAAATATTTGCTTTCTAGAAGAAATTCTCAGTTGCTCAGTTTTCATGTAAATGTACATAATAACTATAGCTCTCTATATTTTTATGATAACTCTTATTTTCCCAAATTTTTTTGGAGTAAATCACAGGCCAAAACGAATTATTTGTTCCAAGAAGTTCTAACAACACCCTGTGTGCTAAGGTGCCATTACATAACCTGGTGTGAGCATCAGGAACACTCACTGCTCTGAGGCTCCCTGGCTCCCCTGCCAGTGGAGCAGTTACCTGCACTTTGGGGAAGAACACAAGAAAACACAACTTGGAAGGAACGTGACGGTTCGGAAAAACCCAAACCCAACTGCCCTGCGAACACACAGAACCAAGGGTGTGAAACCAAAGCCCTGTGGGCAGCACAGGGCAGGGGGTGCCAGCTGGCTCCTACCTTTGCACTGGAAGTGGTGGGTGGGGGTGGTGAGCAGCAGCCTGTCCACCATGGCTTCGGGGCCGCGGCAGCGGGCGATCCCGGGCTCCTTGTACCCCGCCTTCACCCACTCGGAGAGCCAGCGCAGGTGGCAGTCGCAGTGCAGGGGGTTGGTGCCCAGAGCCCTGTGGTGCAAAGCAGTGAGCACAGGTCATGTGGCAAAGGTAACAGCTCTGACCTCACCGAGGCACATCTCAGTCTACATTTCTACAGCGATGCTTTGTTTCACAATGTGGGAAAGATCTAATGAGTATTCAGAAAGGATTTCAGGTTCATCTTCTGCAGTATTCCTGCTCTTCTCCTTTCTTCCCTTCATTAATTAGGGAAGTTGTGTAAATACCTTAGAAGAAATCCCTCTTTCAAACAATTGTGCTTGAGCAATGTCACCAGACATATTGCTTTCATCAAATTTATCACATTGATGCCCTTTATTTAATTCTTTGTCCTTCCTGAGTATATTCTAACACTGAATTGTGCAATTTAGTTTGGATCTGATGGCTCACATTAATGACTCCTCACCAGATGAAACACACATGCAGAGGATACCCCCATTTTCCAAACTGCAACCCAGTGTCTGCTAAGTTTATTTATGACTTTGAAAACACATTTGCTGCTTGACCCATCATTAGAGTTAGGTCAAACAGTTGAAGAAGATGCGTTTATATAGTGAAATTATAATTTTGAGAATTTTCCCTTTACTCATGGACATTTATCCAAAAGAAAACCAACCTTTTAACCTTAAATTTAGATGCTACCTTTACTCATTTGTAGTTCTCTTTCTCCTAAAGAAAGTGTCTTCTCAGGCAATCAGTCAATTACAAAGTTCAGACTTCAGAAAAGTCACTTTGAAGCCAACTATTTACTGAAAATGTGAAGAAATGTATGTTGAAAGTCTCTATTTATTTTGCTCAAAGTCAATGTAAGACTTCAGCTGTACAACACCTGAATTGCCATGAGAGGAAAATAAACTAAATAAAAATAGCACAAGGAAGAAATACTAAATAAAACAATGATTCAAATTGGTTTTTAGACTTTAAAATTTCTGCGTATGCTATAAAGTATTTTTAAGATGCTACTTTAAACTCAAGCTTCTTTCAAATAAAAACACATCAGGCAGGATATTAAGACAGAAACCTCAGTAAATTTGTTGATACATTTCTACTGGAGTGACTAATGAACCCACTGTGCCCTAGACAGATTCATAATGAGAGTTCATAGGTTCAAACCCTGTCTGGGGCTCATTCATCAAAATTAAATGTGTACTGCAGCTCTGCATTAAAAAATATCCATCCACTCCTCCTGTAAATCCATTGATTACAATGGAAAAAAAACTACTGGGCTGACTTTCTGACCCTGTAACTGTGATCAACTGGCTCACTTGTCCAAGGTCAAACAAAATGCAGCAGGGAAAGCTGAGAAACTTTTGGTGTTGAGGAACTGCCATAGACAAAATGTGAGTGGGAAGACAACGGAAAGCTCGTTACCATGTTAATTAATATTTACAAACTACATTAGAAATACAGTTGCTCCATAGTCACTAGAAATGATTACTAATAACATTGTTGACAACTTCAGAAATTATCACATGTATCTTTCCACACTTCTGGTTGTGTTTTGTGCTTCATTTGGGGGTTTTTGCCTTGAATTTGGTTCGGTTGGGTTTGGGCTCTTTTCTATTTTTAAAGATAATTATTTCTAGGAACTAGAGATAATTCTCGGATTTTCATTCATGAGTTCTAACATACTTTCTTGATTTCTTCGCCCATTATAGCAAAATATTTCCAGAAGGTAAAAATATCTTGCACTGTAAGGAAATACCAGCAGAAGCATTTTCAAAATGTTGAGCAGATATTTCTGTTCAGACACTTATCTTGTTTCAGAGGCAACTCTGAATAAAATCAATTAAAAAACTCTAGCTGTGATAATGCTGAAAAACAGAGGAGAGGACAGCTTATTTTTATAGGTAGTTAATAAAAATTTGAGTAAAGACAAGATGATTCAGCAGGATTAGGAATCCCATTGTTTGGGAAGTATGTTGGGAACACCTGCTGTATCCAACACCATCCATTCCTGAGGGTCTGTGGAATCCCTGGAGTGCCAGGGGGTCAGCCTGTGTGTGGGAAGAACTTGGGACCTTCAATCAGGGAATGGTGAGGACAGCAACGACAGGAACTGCGTCCCAATTCCATCCCAGCACAGTTTGGATTCTTTTTAAATAATATTATACTTGATCCTACAGCAATGCTGCAGCATTCTTATCATTGCCCTGGACTAAAACCATTAGCAGAGTCATGGCTTAAATAGACAATTATGGGATTCAACTAAATAAAGTAATAAATAGTAAACAAAAGCAGTGTACAGCACATAAAAAACTACCTCCAAATTTAGTGAGCTAAAGCTACACGGTTTGTTATAATATTTCCATTTCAGTGAGATGATGTTTACAATGTAAAAGAAATTTGGTGAATATTTTCCTGTAGGCTTTAAACAGCTATGGAGAAAGTGACTGGACCATCTAGATTTAATTTTTGCTCTTCCAATTACAGACCAACTCTAAACTGTTGCAAAAGTGTCCGACTAAAACCTGTACTTTTGTCTGTGCTACACAAATCTCTCTTGGCAATTCTAAAAGCTAGTTTGATGTCCCCCTTGTCCTGCCACAGGAGGCCTGGGCTGACCATCCTGATCCACACCCTGCTACTCAGCTCTCCTCTGCCAGAGCACCAATCCCACCCTCAGCCATTCACCTTGCTCAGTTAAGAAAAATTTTTGTTCTTCTGTGCCTTAAGAGTTTGATGGGTAGCAATTCCTTCTATCATTTTCAAACTGAGTCCAAGTGCATGCTTTCTCCTTGAAGATCCATATATCAGGAGGAGTTCAAAATGCATTTATTTTCAATTATGCATGACTTGGTTTGAGTAAGCACAGCTTTTTCTGGCATGTGAAGAAAAAATTCATTGTGGTTGCTAAAAGTTTCAGGATCCTCTTTAAGAAACTGGAGAGCACTATTGCACTGTAAAATTCAACTGCTCAACTGTGCAAATTACACCCCAGACAGGTCTTATTTATTTTATGGATCCTATTTATTACTGTTCATTTGGGCTTTGTGTATTTTACATTTCTAGCAGCACATATATCTAAACAGAAAGACTGCAGAGATTGTATTGGGCCAAAGGGGCTTTTATCACTCCCTAAGGTGAATGGTTTACCCAGGAAAACTGGATCTGCACTTCATTTAATGCAAACCCTCAGGGAAATCCAAACTAGTGGGACACGATATGTTTATTTCTTGACTTCTAAAAGTATCCCCAGAAGCCAGATTCCCAGTATGGGAGGTGTCACTGCACTTCCACAAGGAGCTGTGGGGCCTCAGCTCAGTCAGACTTTCAATCCCAAACACACAAAATGACTAAACTGGGATCAGGAAAAATAAATACATTTTGTGCAAAACCAGTGATACCAAGGTGTAAACTGGAAACAGAGAATATTACTTCTCTGCTCAAGTTGCCCAAGTTGCTCTCATGATTTCTGTCCCTGCCAATCTGAGATATTTTTACTTTTTATTGTCCAGAGAGGAACAGAGACAGAAGGTACACAGAAACAGTCCAGGGATGTATCAGAACACTTCCCTGAATCTGGTGTTCAGGGAAGTGTTCTGCAGGGCATGTTAAAGGTTAAAAAGAGACAATAAATAGAAATAAACCTGTGCTAAATACACATGTCTGCTTGTGTACATCAGCGTCAGGGCAGAAAACATCTGTATCAGCCTGTGAAACCACTCACTTCTCAGAGGGACCAAGACATGCCCAGCCCTCTGATTAACTGAGGATAGCAATCAAGAAATGTGCTACACAAAATCACTTTCCCTACATCTACTGTCCAACAGTGGGAAGCAGCACACTACCTCAGTGAAAAAGCATTTTCTGGTCACTCAAGTTTAGTTTGGAGCCATTGCAGCTCTTTGTCTGTTCTTTCATCAACTAAACTGCATTTGAAAGTCTCCTGGCCCTCTACCAGTACAATAATGATTTCCTCAAAAAGCTGAAATCTCTAATAATTTTTGCAAACTATGGAACGAAGTATGAATGCTGTGAAATGACCAATTTCCATGTGATTAAATATATGTCTTGTAGTAGTGATTCATCAACAAGTTCATATACTGACAACATTCCAGTATGCAAAACATATGTCACTTATTAAGCAAAGAATTCACATTTGCTTAATATTTGCTCTTTGTGGGAGGTTTCCTGTCTCACTCTCAGACCATCATACGCTCTGCATTTCACATTGACAATGCTGAAAGAAAACCTGAAACACAAAGTCCACAGCAGAGAAAACTGTCACACTTGCTCATTTGGTTTTCCTTAGGAAAATATTTTTATAACTAATAACAACAGGTTCTAACATTTTTTTTTTTTTATTTCCTTTGAAAAAATGCTCTATGAATATCCAGAGCACATTATGAAAAGTGAGCAGGAAAAACAAAAAAAGCTATACAATCCTGCACTGGTACCAATATGCACTGTTTTACAAATCTGAAACCATCAATCACAGAGATGAACCCAGGCAGAAGTACTTACAGATGGGACAGGGACACCAGGTCATTGAAAGAACCTTCGGGAACACTGGAAATATCATTTCCATGGAGTGTCCTACAAGGGGGAGAAGCAGGAAGGTATCAAACCACAGTATTTTCTCTGCTCCCTGCAACTGAAGGAATTGATGCTTAAAAAGGGTATTTAATTTTGATTCTTTGAGAGTTTCTGTGAGTTTTACAACTCATGAACTTCCATGCCTTATCACTTCTACCTCTAGGTGCTGGCATTTAAAACGATGATGCAATCAGAACTGCTGGTGAGTACTGCTGTAAATTAAAAAGGTGACATACCATTTATGCTATTAGAAGTGCAATGATGACAAGCAGACCCTCACATACAGACCTGTGTTCTCTTACACAATCCCATTAGACAGAAGCACAGCACAAACAGAGCAGGGGAAATAAGAATTGTGAAAGTTAAATTAAGTATTGACTTCACAGAGATCCCAGGAGAGAGACCAAGGGTCCCAGAGGGTAAATACAGCCACACTTTCCCATTCTTACAGTAGAAAATACCTCTCTATGCTGCCAAGGAAAACACCTGAAATCAGTTGTTTTAGGACATTATTCACCCCGTGCAAAGAAACTATCATTTTTTAGCAGCATTTTCAGGACCCCTGAAAGGAGTGAAAGGGTTCTCCACTGCTTCCAGGACAATTTAAGCACCCACTTTATCTCTTTTCTGAGAAATACATTTGTGTGTGGGTTATACAAGGAAGCATAAATGGGAATTACTGTCAGTGCTCCAGACACAGCAGAGGAGGGTGGAAAACAGAGCTGCTGTGTGCTTTGTAGCAGCTCTTGCCCTCGAGTCATTCATTTTCTAACTTACCTTTTGATTTGCTGACACAGCAATCACATATTTTATTTCTGTGAGCGCACATATTGTTGAAACATTGTGTTTAAAACAATCCAAATCTCAACCCATGGAAATGGACAATAGCCCCAAATGAAAACAAAACCATCTGTTCTTTGCAATCTTTCTTCCCTAAGCTGCACCAGGATCTATGTGATGCCCATCCAACATCCTGATTCTGAAATTTTCTTTTAAGCATACCTTGGTTTTGACTATCAACAACAACTTGGCATTTGTAAGGGTGTATCTCCAAGAAATTAATCTGAGCAGGAACATATCCTGAACAGGAAGGATATGAGCTCCCACACAGTAACTCCAGATAAAACACACTCACTAATTCTGTACAGGATGACCAACTGACTGAGACAAACCCCACAGCTATTAAACAAGGGCTATTTTGTGGGTATGAGGAGGCCGACTCATCCACTTGCCATCAAAGCTTTTAAGGAAATGAGCACATTTAAATAAGCAGCTGCCTGCCCATAATGAGCTTACTGCTGGTCTTTTAAACTGCTTCAAGATCTGCAAGACAATTCTCTGTAAACAGATGACAGAACTTATATTAATCTTCAGGTTGTATCAGTAACATTTATCCTGTGAAGGAATACATTTTCTTTCCCAGGTGTATTGGAAACATCCAAGAGAAGCTAAAGAATGACACAGCCATTTATCTGTAACAAGTTAAACCCACCAAATATAAAAACCTTAGAATGATTAGCTTTATTAAATGTCCCAAACACTGAGGTGTTTCATGGATGCAAATGCCTGCATTTTAATAATAATAAAAAAAAAATCGTGTCAGCAACATCATCACTCCTGCAACTAAAATGAAATGACAAATGCAAAACCCTACTAAAAACTCACAATAATAAATAGTGGCAAGAGAATTCAACAGTGCAGCAAAATCTTTCCTCTTGGATCAACATCAGGAATGTATTTTTATACCAAATGTTCTTATAAGCAAATAGTCAAATAAAATTTTAACATTAGGACAGTTAAAGCACACACACTGATGTGTGTATTCTCCCTCAAAAGCACAACTTCTAGGGATCCTCTTGTCTAAACTCTAGTGAACAGCAGGGGTATGGATTTGAGGTGGTGTGGATCTCCTCTGGAGGACACTGTAACAGAACACTCAAGAATTCATGAAATTAAAACCTCCTTCTCCATGGAATCTCACTAACTTATTCCTTTGTCTTCAGGGAAGCAAATTAATTCAACATATCCTTTTGGGCTGGGGTTTTCTGGTTGTTTTTCTTTCGTGAAGCCTCCCCACGTCCTGTGTGCCAGCCCATTGTCCACAGCATTAGGTTACTACAGACACAAGGGGGATGTGTTTTTGTGAAGACAGAAATGTGGCCAAAGGGTCGAGCTCACAGAGCCACAACCCATCAAGGGCAAACCCCTACAGGGAGCCCTGGAGGGTGCCAAGCCCTGCAGGAGCCAACAGAGCTCGGATGTCAGGGAAGGGGGAAGCCCCAGTGTCACTGCTCTGTGCTCACAACAGCAGGGCTTTTACAAACTGACTGGATAAACACAAGGAATTATTCTGTGATGCAAAATAATAATAAGAAAGAAACAGACAAATACTTCTGTTTGGTCAAATCAGTGCAGCACCCACCAATGAAAGTGTATTGCAAAAACTGGTTCCAAAGTTGTGCCCAAAGATTGTTGGTGACAGCTTTATCAGCACAGATATTACTGTTTTTCTGAGCTTTGAACTGCAGGAAATATCCTTCAGTTTTCAGTAAAACTAGAATATCTGTTAATAGAATATTCAGTAGGTAATTTTATCCCTTTTTTCCCTAACTGTAACATGGACAATTACTTAGTGACCTAAGAAAGTATTTTGATTTCTGTACTTTGCCTCTTATAGACAAATATAAAAATATGTGATTACAAAATAATCCTTAAAATAATCTTTTCAGGTCATCCAGAGAGTTCTAATACTTATAATTTGTCTTAATCTCAGTTTCCTTAATCTGTTTATATTTAGTTTCTAAGAAGACTAGCTTTGGACAAATTAACTAAAAAACAAACCCACAACTTTTCACTGTAATAGCTTTGGCTCAAAAACCTGCTGATATCACTTTCTGCTTTTCAAAAAAATTCTCCAGACTTTATGTCGTGTGTTCCTCAGCACCCTTTGGCTGCTGTTGTGAAGATTGAGATTAAAGACCTGATTGTGTAAACACTGATAGATATTAAGGTTTAAACATAAACATGTTGACTCTGCAGTTTTCTCACTTGGGTCTGTGCTGAAAAATCTAAGAAAGGGAGGAGAGAATGAAATATCTGTCAAAGACCAAGTGCATCATACAGCTGTGATTATTCTGATTTTCAAAGCACTTATTTACTGCATTTACTACAGAGGCAAAAAATAAAGAAAACCTAAAGAATTTGGAAGACACAGAAGCCTCCATGAGAAGGGTCTGCTACCTTCAAAGGCATGCACAAAGGTAATGAGATCCCTATCTTCTTTTTATTAAAAAAAAAAAAGGTGGAAATTGTTTTGCTGATGTCTTCTCTTTTAAGTTCCCCTGAGAGCATGGATAATAAAAAACTGACAATAACAGATTTCATATTGTCTCTTGGAAACCATTTTCTCTTTGGAGAATTGATTTTTAGTAGCAACAGTGAGGACACGTGGCAAAAGTTGTAGCTGATACCAGAGTTTTGTGGGCCATAATAAATCAAATCAATCTGGAGGCTTCCAAATGCAGGGAGCACAGGCAGAGATTCCATCTAGGCTTCATTTCACTGCTCTGTGCAAGGCAGTGGGGGGTTTCTCCCTCGAAGGAGGAAGATATTTTTTCAATTGGGTTAGCATATCATTTAAAAAAGCCAAAAAACAACAGTTATCATTAGAATACTGCCCTCTGTTTCTGCCCATATTGTGGCCAGCAAGAACAGAAGTAAAAAGACAAATTGTAGCTATTGGAAAGTGGGAGGCACAGTTTATCTACGCTGTAATTCAGGGTAGAGAGCCCCACACGAGCTTTAATCAAGCTAGCTTGCATATCAGAAGCAGGCCAGAAGACAGCTCCATATGGAATAATTTATTTGGCTATGAAACAAAATATATTAATCTGTGGCTGAATTTCAGGACTCATGTAACAGCTCAAATGTGACCATCCCAGTGCACTAGAAATCAGGATCCCAAGCCAAACTTAAAACAACAAATCCAAATCACGTATCTTTCTCGTATTTACTAATGAAAAGTGGGAATCCAAAGCTGTCTTGTAATTTGGGAGGTTGAAATTGAGATATCTGTTTTACCACTGAAACCACAGTGAAAGGTCTCAGCCAAGCAGCTCTGCCTTATTGCTTCCACAGTCCCAATACTGCCCATGTTGACACTTTGATTCCACATTTCTGGAGTCCGTGCACACCAACCACTGCTCTTTAAATTAACACAAACTTCTGCCATTTGAACATCATCTTTTTTTTTTTTTTTTTTTACACGGAAAATACTAATGGGAGGTTTCAAAGCACTCAGGACAACCTTCAGCTCCTCTGCCCTGCCCTCTGAGTGTTCAGAGCTCTTTTCCTTCAGCACATTGAACAATCTCACCACAGACAAGCTATTTAATTTATCCCATTTGGTTGCTGTGCAAGTCATGGTGATCCACTTGTGTTTCTGGGCTGTGGGGAGGAAGGTGCCTTCTCCACCTTCCTGACAGCTGCACAGGGGGCCAAGTGTCCACAAAAACAACTGAGCAAACCCAGCCCAGGGTCTGCTTCTGATAGTGAGAGGCAGTGAACATGAGACAGAAGCAGGAGCCAGTCCTGTAGATGCCTGAGGAAAGCTGGGAGGAGGCTCTTGCTGTGAGGAACGGGCCCACAGCCCACACTCTGAGTATGAAGATGACTTTCACAAGAGACTGTAAACAAATGGTTCAATCCAGAAAGCTGCTGAAAGCAGCTACACTGGAAAGAAAGGAAGAGTGCAGAAAAGGACCTCCCAAGAAATAAACCACACATGGATGTCTCTGAGTAGGCCCCCACTCAATGTGAGGTGTAATTTCATTCACAGCTTCAGGACATTTGAGACAGGCATCTCAACATTGCTGGTGCCCAGCCACTGGCCTGATTTATTCATTGATGTAGCGTGGCAGCTTCTAACTTCCCTTCAGATTGCATTCTTTTGTGTAAAAGCTTGCCTGCATAAATCTGAATCAATAGAAAATATTCTGAAAATGCACAAGTTTTCCACAAAGACACTCTTGCTGAAGCATCCAATGGAAACTCACCCTCTATGACCAAGTTTTTACAGACAAAAAGAAAAGTCCTTTGCTGTGGAGCACCCAAATACTGTTCAGGCAGAAGAGGCAGACTCCATGCAGTCTTTTGGAGACCTGCTTTCATGACTGTTCCTGTACCTGAGCTTTCAGAGAAAAGCTGCTCATCCTGCAAGTACCTAATTGCTTTTTTAGCACTCACCCGCTCTGGCCTCCACCAGGCAATCTGCATCAGAGTACAAGTACAGTGAAGCTAAATATGTGAAAATATTCATGGCCCCCTGCCCATGAAGCCCTCCCTGCCATCAGCTGCAGTGTAGCAGAGCTGCAGCTCAGCTGCTTTGCAGGAGTTGCACTTACAGCACTCGCAGAGACCGGAGCCCGTTGAAGGCGTGGACGGGGATGCACCGGAGCCTGTTGTAACTCAGGATGCTGCAGAAGGGGAGAGCACAGTCACTACTCTCTGTTGGCTTGGATTATTTCTCTACTAATTCAACCACAGAGAAGCATGGAAAGCCACGTGCTTAAGCAACAAGATCTACACTAATTGCTCAGCAGCTAAGATGGTGTTGGAAAAGCAACTAAAACTGTTATCAAAACTTGGGCTACTTACAGCGTTGATAACTGAGTCATGTTGCTGAAGGTGTGATTGGCCAATACACTGATGCTGTTGTTGCTCAAATCACTAAAAAAACACATAGACAAAATACAATTTACATGTATGAGTTAAGAAATATGCCTTTTTGAAAAGATTACATATCTGCACAGCAAAATGCTTGAAGAAATTGAAAAGTCACACATTATCAACTGGTGTATTTTCTGAGCAACTTTCAATGAGCTTTAATGGAAAAGCACATCAGACTCCCCTAAAAAGCCTCAAACTAAGAAATATAAAGGCATATCTCCAGCCTACAGCATTCAATGAAAAGAAAAAATGAATAAATGATACAAACACTGCTGAATATTTTCTGTTTTGTAACATATTCCAGGCACTCCATTTCCATATGCTCTTCATATTGACAGCTACTAGACCAAAATTCCATTTTTTATTTTAGAAAGTCTTTTAGGCTCAACCAGAACATTTTGTTTTGTTATTTGTCTCCCTTGAAAAGCAAAATTAGAGATGTTTCCAAATAGAAAACACTCTTAAAACAAAGGATTCTAGTTTTTCCTGAATGTTGTTTTTGTCTGAGGTTGTCCAGCCCATTTGACTGGAGTATCTGCACAGCTGATTCCAACAGCATTTGAAAATTCCTGATAAATAGTTGAGGCAGGAAATGTCACTCCTGTGTATTTCAGGGAGCAATTTACAGAACAAAGCCTAGCTGTGTCTCTATCTGGATGACTGTTCACAGCAGAAACAGCTATGCAAATTGTCATTGCCTTAGCATTATAAATACTGCCTCATCTAGCACAAATTAATGTGTCTCCTCTGCTAATGACCTTTACAGATAAATCTGCCAAGTGAAACTGCAGCAGCCAGTGTGAGAGTTTCATCCTCTCCATGTCCTGCAGAGCAAGGGGCTTCTCAGGCACCTCACTCTTTATGAACATTTATTGGCAGCTGTGCCCACCGATAAATTCTTTCCAAATTCAAATTACAGAAGGTTTTGGGGTTTAGTGAGGTTTTTTTCCCCCCCTAAATACTAATTATTTATGTTCCACCACCAGCATAGTGCAGAAAGAGTCATGCAATTTTTCTAACATTGAAACCACGTGTTTCTTACATCAGTGTCAGGTGTCTGAAGGCAGAGAGCCCCTTTGGCACAGCAGGCAGATGGTTTCCTTCCAAGTATCTGAAAAAAGTCAGATTTGACAATTACACAAACACATTAACAAGGACTCATGTCACTCAATCTGCACCATGAATGAGGACAACATAAAGGCAGTCACTAATGAAAATATCTTTGATTCATTGCTTTGAAACTCTCATAGTTTTCACTTCATCAATTAATTACCTCACATGCAAAGCATGACAGCACCTTATTGATTTACTTTATTTGTTTTAAGACTTGGAAGTGCATAAAGGATCTCTGGCCTACAGCAAACAGAAATGACCATTTGGTTCTTCTGTGACAGCAGCTGAAGAAGGAGAGAAAAATCGCATGGCTTGTGCCCTGAACTTAAAGTTACCTTTCCCAAGTCTGTCCAACAGGGCTCACTGCTCCCTGACCCCGTGAGGGAGGCTTTGCCTTGTGCATGTGAGCTCCTTCTACAGCCAGAATGGGAAGAGGAGCTGCACTCCCAGATCTCTGTGCTGCAAAAGGTCCTACTTATTCCAGCATCAACCCAAACATCCCCAAGTCTGGTGGCACCTCCACCACAGCAATACACCCTCCTCAGCTCTCCTTTTCTCAGCACACTGGTACAGGAGGAAAGCTCTCTATAAATTAAAGACCAAAGACCAAACAGAGGTTTCTCTTTGATGCACTACATATCTTTAACAGCCTATCTTGTGTTTCCAGTGTGGCAGTTGTTTGAGACACCACTGAACCTGTCTCTACACAGACACAGGCCAAGTAGTGCTAAATCCTTTGGGGATAATCCTGAGTCCTCATACAAACCAGTGCTGCATTTTGCTGTTTTTCTCCACTGAAGAAACCTGGTCAGTAACTCAGCAAAACCCCCTGAAAACCCACAATACTTTTAAAAAGCTTCCCTACAAGAGAGCATGGGTACTCCAGTCTCCACAGCTGGCTCGTGGTAGCAATGAGATGTTTATTACAGTATAACAGAGACAGAGATAGAGGTTATTTTCCTTAACTTTATCTTTTAGGTGGAGCTGCATCCCTGGAAGATACCAAAGTAATAAGGCTCCAGTGGAAAGTGAATACTGTGGTACCATGGCATTGTCAGGAAGTTTTTCCAGACACCCTCCAGAAGCAACATCTACCTGGGAAACAAATCCATCCTCTCAGAAAGCACTGTGGAGGAGGAAGCCATTCCTCCCTCCTCAGGTGGGACAAAAGAGGAAATTGTATTTCCCGTCCTTAAATGACACTGCAAGGATTTTTCCTAAGGTAGACATGGGGCAATGCAACTGATATGGCATGTTTTGAAACATAATCAAGTGTAGCCAGGAAATGCAGCCCACAGACACCAGAACACTTAATGTGCTGCCTCTGCTGCTGAAAACAGAATCCCATAATCATGTTAAGAATTTTTATTCCACACATACAATTTCCTTTTCTTTGGCAACAGGCCTCCTTATTCTGTACTTACTGTAGCAAACAACAATAATAGATTAATCCTGTGCTCTGTGTTCCCTCTCTCCATTAACTGTAACAGCACAGAGATCCTTGTGTAAACTAAATCCAAGCAATTTTTCCCACAAACTTTATTTCTACATCTTTCAAAAATAAAATCTGTAAAAACTAAAAGAATTTCTTACATAATATATTTTATAGCTGGCATTATTCTCCCTCCCCACCTTTTGTTTCAGCATAATGACCTCTTGCCATTTTCTGCTGCTTCAGATCTCTTTCCTACTGAACTCCAGCTGAACTCCTCCAGCCAGCCTCAGAGTTACCCCTTCTGCCTGTGCTCAGGATCCCAGCCTGCCAGTTACCCTAGAGCATGCAGTGGAGCTCACCCAACTCCTGCCAGGATTAGGCTGGACAAGGTGGGAATCCCAGCTTCTGACTTTTTAACCAAAAGAAACTCCTCAATTAAAAAACCCTACAGAACTAATTAATCTCTCCCCTGACAATGATCACAAGCATGGAGTGAGAGAGTTGCACAGCCACCAAAGCAGGGACAGAGGATCAGTGACCAGAGTATGGGTTGGTTGTGCCACACACACACTTCCCATGGATAGCCACATTTAGCAAGGGGAAAGCCACTTTTTTAGCCAGATTTTGGCTAAGTTTGTTATAAATAATTGTGAAAATGGAGTTCCCTGGTAATTTCACACCCTAAATTGTTATGTATGAGATTCTCAGAGTTTAGACATGCATGTTACATTTTAAACAGGGCAAACCCCATCTCTTTCCCCCAGTCATGGTCTGCTGTGGATGCAGCAAGATGCTGGGAGTCTGTGCCTTCTCCTTTATCACAGAAAACCACAAATCTCAAACCCATGCAAGAGGGCAGGTTAAGGTCTAGTCTTTATTCCAAATGTAAAATCCTGAGATTTCTAAAGGAAATCAAAAGCAGGTCATGTATTATGTATTTGGAAGTTATATATGATTTTCGTTTAGGAAAGGAGACCCTTGCAATATGCTGCATTCTTCAGGAACATATTTTCAGGATATTTTCTTGTTGATCTCAATATGAAACAGCCTGCAATTTAAACAAACTGATGGTGGTGAGCCAAAGTTTTTCCCTCCTCTTTTGCTTTCTGGGGCAATCAAAAGTCAAGGGTGCACATTTTAATTCAGTGCTTTATGAGTCAGACTAACATAGACATGCAGACCCCTGGAGTTAAACTCCTACAGAAGATCTGCTTTGAATAGCTCTGGATTTGCACTGCAGCAATTTGATGGTTATATAAATGTGCTAGCAGAAAACTGCAACACTCATACCAGTGCTATAGTTTCTGAATAAACACAATTTAACTCTGAAAAAGTACTGATAACACACTTTTCATGCATCCATAAGAACAATCTGCCACTGTTAAACCTCTCACCCCATTATCCAAAGCATGGCAGCATTTTCTAAGCTGCAGGCATTCATTCTAAAAGCACATTTAAGTGCAGGGAATTTGAAATAACCAAGGCTTTTAGGGCACAAGAGTTTGCCAAAAATCAGGAGGATGTGAGATGCAAGATTTGAGACAAACAACTGCAGCAGGGGAGGTGCCTCTGTCAGAGCTGGGGGTGCAGGGACAGCCCCTGCCCACATTGCTGGGCTCAGCAGGATGGATGGGGGCTGCAAGAGGGCTGCAAGTTGGACATGCTGAATGAAAGAATTATTCCTGAGGGCGAATGGGCAGAGACACAAAACTTTTGTGTATTTATGTATACATATATATAAATAAAACCCCACAGATACCCAGCCAAAAAAACCCTCAAAACAGCCATAAAAGAGTGAATGTGGAGGGAAGATTAAATTTTTAATCCTTTTCAGTCTTTAGCCAAAGGGATATGATGTCCATGGTGTCTTGTACGCAAAGAAATTCTGGTATGAATGAAGAAAAATATGTCTAATTTTAATTCTGGGAATCAAGTTATTAATACACAGAGTCAAGACTGAGTGTCAGTTGCCTTAAAATAGACACTGACTGCTATCTAAAACAGCCTAATTTGCTTCCTAAGGTCTCTAGGCTCTCATTTAAATATCAGATTGGAGGTTTTTGGTTTTTTATTTTACTCTGGGAATGCTGCTGAGAATCCTCAAGTCTCAAGAATGACTTGGAACCAACAAGCAATTACCAGAGCAAAAACTGAAAAAAAAAAACAAACCAAAAACCCCCTAAATCTGTTTTCAGCTCTCAAAGAAAGCCACTGCCTTCCTACTTGGAAAGGTTTCTCCTAGAACATGGCCAGGGTGGCTGGCACAGTGGGACAGGGCCTGCAGCAGCCCCAGGGTTCATCCAGCACCTTCCACACACACCAACACTGCACATAAAACATTTAAAACTATGCATAAAAGATGACAGCTGCTCTTTTTCCAACTTGTCTATTTTTATACTGAAACCACTTGGATTGGAGGTGATATAACCAGCACAAGGTGCCAGAGCATCGTGTAACCACTTGAATCACTTGGAATCCTTTTTGTACTGAGATGTCAATTCAGACATAAAGTCAAACTCACAGTGGCAATCTGTGCTAAGAGGAGAAACTGGAGAGAGAAATCAGTTCTCAGGCAGTAATTGAAAAGGCACAAAACATTTCCTTTAAATATTCCACAAAGAATGTTAAAATAAAATAAAAAGATACTTGGCAATTTTATGTAGCTCTAAAATTAAGTTACACTCTAAAATTTTTAATGTCCATACCCAATATCCTAAAATTTTGAGTCAAATTTCATTTCCTAAAAATGGTGGTCTAGAAAAGAATAGGACTGTAAAAGATTTTAAGAGCTTCAATACAGTTTCCTGAGAGGAAACAAAAATCAAGCGTGGACTTAGGTTCAAATATGGATCTTGAGCTTTCTTAAGCTTTGGCAAACTTGGGCTCTGGATTTTGCTGTATTTGCACATCAGACCACAACCTCCATGTCTGACACACAGACCCATGGCTGTGTTTGACAGAAGGTTAAACCTTCAGTCTCTGCTAATGTCACCTTTCTGATATGTACTCAAATTTTACCAGTCACTGAAGATGTTATTTGATAGTTTTGATATTATTTACTTTTTCTAAACTATCAGGTTTGAAGTGCAGATTAGTTCCTGTTTTATCTGTAACTAAAATATCCTCTACAGAACTCTCCCCTCTCTCCATAGGAGTATCCCCCTCTGCAGAAAATGAAGCAGGACCATGTAAGCCTAAAGCTTTCACCTTACTGTTTCTCTCCTTTGTTATCAAAGGAATATTCACTGATGCCTGTGCTGGGGTCAGTGTGTAAAACAGTGTGAACTGCCAGACAAGCAAGAGCATTTGCATTCTCAAGCAGATGATTTTCATCAGATATCTCCTTCCACAGTTTCCCTTTGATCAGCAGCAATACAGGCAAACTGAAAACTAAACAGCTACAATATTCCACATGTAAATATGCTTTGGGCTTATTTATGGCATCGATTTGCATGGCCCAGGTAGGAGCCACTGCTTTTAGTCACAAGTCAAAGGAAATCACAAGTGCCTGGGAAGCTGGAAAAGGGGGGTGGGATTGGTGGTCAATACCTCCAAGTAAATGTGAAAACCGATGTGTCAAATGCATGAACAGAGCAGGCAGAACAAGAAACAGAAATGGGAGAGAGAAGGTCTGTGAGGAGAGAAAGAGAAATGGCAAAAGTAATGCAAATATTAGCATGCATTAATATAAATGGAAGGAAAATAATTGCTAACAATGATGTATGGATGGAGGTTTTCCTAACAATCCCACCAGTGCTATCCTATAGCTCAGTGTCATGACAACATTTGGAGTCTAGAGATGACATGATTGGTACATATTTATTCTAAAACACACCATGCTCATTATGTTACAGCTTGTGCACACGCTGTCCACATAATTGCCTCCAATGTTTTTCCCCAGTGCAAAATGTTATTTGCTGTAGGTCCATAAAAGCAGCTGGATGCTGTCAGATAAGACTTTATTAGAAATAGACTATACTTTTGTGAATAAAAGAAAAAATCTAGTGTTCACACACTGAGGTAATACATAAAAGGAGAAAGAGCATGGGAAACTTGGTTCAAACAGAGTAAGGTGGGGGGGAAATAGAAGAAAATGAAAGCCTAAAACACCAAGCAGCAGCAAGGCTAAGTTCCAAACTAGCTCACTGCATGAACATTTTACTTCTGAACATCTGGAGTAGAAAATGGAGTATGTTCAAAAAATCCAAAGTTTCTCTTCAGGGCAAGCAAACAGTGGGAAAAAATGTAGGCAGGATGTAAATATACAGCAGTGAAGGAATATACAGTGAAGGAACTTGCAAGAAACAACATAATATTGTCCTGTTCCCAAGAATCTGGAAGAAAGCTTGCCCATGATCAAGGGGTTTTCTGAAGGAAAAGCTGGGAAATAGGAATTTCTTGCATCATCATTCCTCTAAAAAGCCAGGACTCTTAGTGATCTTTTTAACTCTGTTCTAGATGGAAGCCTTCCCTGCCAAATACAAACAAAACACAGGGGTGTCTCCTATCATTCCAAGCTCTAAATGTGAAGGAGACAATGGTTTTCACATGTCTTGTCTATATATACATCCAAACCAGAAACTCAGAATGAACAATGGAAGCAGCGAGCCTGTGTCTCCAGTCCACTCTGCAATAAAACTTTGCTGAGGATCTTCCTTACTGAGTGTAGGTACAGTGAAATTTGACCCAGAAAGGGTAACATTTCCCCTATGTGCCTGTGCAAGAGATATGCTCATTTTTGCACATTCCTATTTAATACCTGTTACAAGGAAAGGATTCCTGTTTTAAGACTATTTTAGGACCTCTAAAAGAATTTAAGGGAACTTCTGAGAAGGCTATGTTCAGCCACAACAGAGTGGTTTAAGTAGATATGTGGCAGCTCTTTTTCTTAAACCACGTTGCACGAAAGCACTGCAGTTTAATAAAAAGCACTGCAACCAATGTGCCTGGCAGATGAATATGTCAGCAGTGGAAGGTTATAAATGTCAGATTGGTGCATTCATAAAAATTGCACTGAAATGCTCCCGTGCATCCTGTCACTGCTCAGGCCTCCTGCAGCGAGGGAGCTGTGGGACACAGGGACAAGAGGCTCTGCATGTCCTTGTCAGCTCCTTGGCACTCATCACTGTGGGCTTGGGCAACTGAACAAGGCAGGTGTCTTTGACCCTGTGCCCAGAAAGCTTTTGGGTTCCCTCTGCCAGGTTCCAGCTGTCCTCAAGATGAGGCAAGAGGTTCCTCAGAGTGCCTCAGAATGCCAATTCTCACACAGGACACTAAAAATGTGTAGGTTCACACAGGTAACTTGTAACCTGCATGATATAGCAGGTTATGGGCAACATCTCCATCTCAGTCTGGAAGCAGAAGAAAGGCAAGCAAGACTGATTATTTTTTATTTACTTATTTCATTCTTGTCACAGTTTCCACGAACACATGAAATTTCATGCTTCAGTACCTGCAACCCATCTTTTGGTGTAGATACAAATAAGGAGTTCAGTTTATGTTGCTTGAGAGGAGAATGAGATCAGGATTGAATTTTGAGACAGATGGGACTGATTCAAAGGTTATATTTGCAGAATATGAAATATTCAGAGCCAGGCAGTCCATGGCTGTCTGTGTTCTGCTGACACATTTCTGGATGGAAAGCAGAAAGCTGAACTAGAGCTTTGCACAGCCAAAAGGCTCCTACTGAAGAAGACAGTCACGTAAACTCCCATGAACTCAAACTGCTCAGTTCCAGGCTATTGCCTCATTTGCCAAGAAATGGTTAAGAAATACAGCAGTTTTTAAGAATGTGAGATTAATTTTATTCTTTTTGTGAAAGTTATGTCGTCAGTGTATCAGATAGTATCAGTAAAACTCAATATGCAAAATTTAAACATAAAAATTCCTCAGAGTGGCAGTGGAAAGCGAAGTAACATCTGTGATATCTTACTGTTGGCAAGTTACATTTGAATGCAATGAAACCTGAACAAAAGCAGAGCAGGGATGACCTTGCAGACTTCTTAACACTGATGGCAATACATAAGGGAATCCAGCCCAGGAACTGGCTTTTAATTCAGTTCAGTGTTAACCACTCCCTGGTCAAAGGTGTTCCAAGGATGTATTCATTAATGCAAAATTTCCATGCTCAGTTACCACAGGCACTTCCAGTACCCTTCTCATTCAGCAACAAAGCCTTGTATTTGACTACAATGCTGGTAAAAGCAGTGTAAACTCCATTCTCCTCCTATGAAGGGAGTAAAAATAATAGTAGATACGATAAAACAGCAGAATCAGATTTTAGTTCATTGTAAAATTCACCAAACATACCAATGAACTCAACCAATTATTTTCACATAGAAATGTTGATGAGATTGTAACAAGTTTCAGTAATGATTCACCTGGGATAGATTTGAATAAAAGCCTAAAAGGGAAAAGCTCAGTATTTCTACTGCCAACTGCTAAAGCCAGGCAGTTCCACCAGTGTTTTTTCTTTCCATGGAAAGAAAATCCACTATAAAGTCCTAGTAAGGTGTAGATGGAAAGACAACTAGAAAGATGGTTCTCAACAAGGATGAATTTACTTTACAATATAATCTAACTGTTATTTTAGCCATTTCATGAGGTTTGGAGAAAAGAATTCCTTGTTTCCACCACCAGCTTTCTTTTCCCTTTTTCTAATCTCCTCAGAGGATAATTAGCTCACAGCTGCGTAACTCAGGAACATATTTTCATCATCCTTTCAAACTGCCTGTTGTGAGCTTGGGCTCTCACAGAAGCACTAGAGGATTATTTGATACTAATATATGCATTTGTTCCTACACCCAGAATTAATGGGTACAAGGACAGATAAACTCTGCTCCCATTACAGAGCGATTTATTCAGTCAAGGGACAAATAAGAAGAAGAATAATGGTCAGAACATACTGGAAGCACAAAGCACAGATGAATAAAGTCAAAGGCAAACCCCCCATGGACCTACAAAGGCTCACTGTGAGGCATTTTCATGAACTTCTCGAGAGAGGGGATAGGTAAAAAGTAACTTACAGCTCAGTCACATCCTTGGGAATTCCCTTGGGCAGCATCCGCAGCCCTTTGTTGCTGCAGCGAACCACGGAGTCCACACAGGTACACTGGGAAGGACAAGGAGGGGAAAGCAAGCAGCTGCTTTCATCATTACCTGCACAGGGAGAGAAGCAGAGTGGGAGGAAATCAGCATTCCAGCCCAGGGCACGCACTCTGAGGATAACTGGGGACAAGGACCAGAGAAGGGAACCCCTGAATGCAGGGTCACCATCACAGCATTTTAAACTAGATCCAATGCTTTGGATCACCCTGCCTTCATGCAAGTTCTTCAGGCAACATGAACAGTTCATACACTGAATAGAAATAGTTTTAAATATTTTTTTTCTAAGGAGAAACTACTTGGTAATTCTGCTAATTACAGTGCCATCAGTTGTATGAATCCCAAATCCTCCCCTCACCCAAAATATGCAGCTGAAATGAAGAACTCGACCAGCACATTGCCCTTAAATTCATCTGGACAGATGATGTTCACTATCTACTCGCCTTTTGAAAGACTTTTTTTGAATTCAGCTTTTAGATGTTTATTTTTTACTTTCTAAAGTCAGCCCGGAGCTTTGTTTATGATCTGAATTGTAAAGCCTCATTGTTTTTAACAACGATAACCAGACAAACAACAAACTGAAGCAGCACACTTCCAACTGCTGGCAATCCATCTGTGCACACATAAAAATATCAACTTTCTCCAAAAATGGTTTCAAAGGTCCATAAACAGCAGATTAAATCTTGTAATTGAAGAACAATAGGGTTTCTGCAGTAGAAACCAGCGCTTTGAAGCTAAGAACATTAAAGCATGGATTTTCCCCAAAAGCAACAGGCTTTGCAAAACATAAGGCACATGCCTGCCGCAGGATCACGATGGATGTGAAAGGAAACACTTAGTGGCACATTCTCTGGATGACAGGGCGGGGAACCACACAACTGTGTGTGAGCACAGGCAGCCCGAGCTGCCCGGCACAGACACCCAGAGCTCCCAGCCTGCTGTCATTATGTGCCGCCTGCTCTTCCCTTTTAACTGATGCAAGGACTAATTGAGACAGATCTGTTTCTTTCTTCTCTCTGCTGGAGGCACCCACGAGCACTGAGATTAAAGAAAAAGAGTGGAAGTCCTGGTACAAGATAACAGAATTACCCCTGACTGTATGGGTAGGAAGCATTTGCATTCAGAGGGCTGGGGAGGCACCACCAGACTACAGAAGAACAGAAGATTGTTTTTTTCTTTTCTTGCCTGCTGAGTTTAATGACTGGAAACAAAATTCAAAGTCCTTCATAAACCTACAGAAAGAGCATGGGTTTTTTTCAGCATATTTAACTTTCCCCTGTGTTTCACACCCTGCCACCACCTACTTTCCATTCACCTCCACCGCAAGTTACTGCCTGACAGAGGAAGCTCCCAACTGTGGAATGACATTTTGTGCACCAGGATTCTTCTCTTCTCCCAAGTGTGGAATGTCATTCTGTGGACCAGGATTTTGGTTGGTTTTGGTGTCTTTTTTTTCTCTCAAATTAAAAGTGAACTATTCTTTTATGACTAAACTTGGGTCTCTTGAGCCCTCAGCTCAAGAACCTGGGCCTGTTGCCAGATTGCTTGACTAGGACAGCAATTAATTTTTACTCTAAGTAGGGAACTTCTATCACTCTTATTGTCTCCTCAGAGGTATGACTAACTGCATCTCCAGCCTCTCTGGTCTCAACAAGCTGCAAGTCAAGTTAGCAGGGCATTCACTGGCAATTTTCTCCTTACTATTTTCTCTAAAACCTGCTTGCTCACAAGACAAAAACTACCTGGAGGATGAAAGAAATGTCAGGGTATTTTCTTCTAAAGCTTTATAGACTCAACAAAGCATGAAGCATCACTGAGTCATTTCAAATAATATCTAAGTGGTTTTTTATTTCCCTGTATTCACCTTTTACTAGTGACCCTGAACAGTATCCAAATCTAAGAAACTTTTCAAGCCCACTGGCTTTAGAGTGTTAAATAAGACAGTGAATAAGGAAGTGGGAGGAAGGCCCAGGATCATACTAGGATTAGACAAAGCAGAGCATTTGTCTATAGCAAATTAATTCTTATATTTAGGTGTTGATTGTAGAAATTCAGACCCTGGAAATCTAGAATAAAAATAAAGTATTGATAGAGAACAGCTTTAGGTGGCTGCCCTTTTCAGCACTAAACCAAAATGTTTGCTATGCAGCACTGCTTGGTAGTGGTGCCAGCATTGCCACAAGTGCCAAATCACACTGGATTTTCTTACCATCACAGGTGAAGTCCTGGACATCTACATCTTGGATTGGAATATCCTTTAAGAAAAAGGGTTTCAAGCAGCGTGGATTTCCACTGACAATTCTCTTCTTCCTCAGCCATTTCCCCAGCCAGGCCAAATGGCAGTTACAATTAAAGGAGTTAGCCAGCAAATTACTGAAAGGGAACAAAACATGATTCCATTACACAAGAACATACAGAAATACTGAAATTACTACAGAAAGACGAGGGGCTCCAACTCCAAGCTCTTTCCTGTGTTCTGTTCCTGTGAGATCTCTCCTCCATTCTGCAGATCTGGGAAGTTCTGTGCAGGTTTTATACTAGGGTTGGGATTGTAATTAAAATATATATAGTTACACATCTATAGACAAATATTAATAAACCAAAATGCTAACAGTTATAATTTATACATACTTACATCACTACTGGGGCTGGAATTATAGTGGAATTCAATCCAAGCTACAGCTCACACCCAAGTCTCAACTCACCTCACAAACTGCACCCATGTGTGCATGATCTTCAACATGATCATGTGCTTGCCCCAGCACACTCGTGCTCTCCCCTTGCCTCTGTTCCAGCCCATACAAATCAGTGCCAGGAGGAAGCCACTGGCAAGCTGAATTTGGGTTTCCTCACTTTCATTTTGAGCCACTTAGGAAGTTTTCTCAGGTCTGGATATCTGTAGTGCAAAGCATCTGCTCTGCTGCCCTGTGAACTCTGTGGGGTCTGCTTCAAATCTTGCTCCAGCTCCCGAAATATCTGCCACAGAGAGCTGCAGCCTAGGCCTGGTACTGTGGTGTGCAGCCCCCAAAGCAATCCAACAGCCCCCACGAGATGGATGGATCCCTCAAACAGCCTGGCTTAGCAGCTCTTGCCCAGCTAAACTTCATAAAGGAAAAAGGCTGATATCCCTGGTAAAAAGGGAGAGCTGATTGTGTTATGCACAGAGACAGGGAGAATCAACAGCCTCAGTCTGAGGCTGCCTCATGGAAGAAAAATGAGCTGTCGAGGCCTGTGTATGGAAAATGAAGTATCTAAACTAACACTGATGGAATTTTCACATCACGTGTGAATGTATGCAGGAGTTAATACTTTGGTAGCACAGAAGGAAAAAGGATAATGAAATTTCTTTAAATCATAGCATATCTTTTAAGACAAGAAATTTGAAGGCAAGAAACGGGCACTTCAAGTGCAGGTGTAGTAGCTGAAGTAGCTAGTAAGTCTTCACTTGCAACATGCTTTCACAAACCTAAACATGCAGTCAAAATCACATTAGGACTTCAGCCAAATAATTCCTTCAGAAAATAATAGTACTGAGGACAAAAACATATGGCACAATTGAGGTGTGGCAGTTAGCAAGCAAACCCAAAGCAACTCCTAAATCCTGTAGGTTCTAGGCCAACATCACATAGCCACAATATGATTTACAGCTGCTCTCAGCACTGCAGAACAGCCTCCTTCAATCACTGCTCTGCCCTGCAGCTCTGGGGTTAATCCCACGTGGATCTAACACAGGCTTATGGACACTGTGGAGAGAGGAAAACTGGGGGGAGCAGAAAACTCAGCATAATGTTATAAAAATACTCCACCTGCTTCACACAAAGACTCAAAGGCAAGGCTAACACTGCAGAAAGGTGAGAAATCCAACAGGTTACACCAGAGCTTTCAGACAGAAGGTGCAAAAGAGCACTGAAAGCAATACTCTAATTCTAGCTGCTTTCCTTCTGAATTGTTTTCCATTTTCTTTAATCCATAATGGGACCACATGCAGGATGCTTTGTATATTTTCCACACTGATACACTTTGGCATCAGCAGAGTGCCTAAACCAAATGTCAAAACCACCAACACTGAGTGAGCCAGTGCTTCAAAGGCCATTTGTTCCACTGATGGGAGAGAGTGAGAGCACATTCACAGAGCTACTTCCATGACACAAATCCTCAGAATGAAATAATCTGCAGTTGGAAACCAACAGCAGGTGTGTATAATCAGGGTTCTAGAAAACCAGCAGCTCTGAGTGTGAAGGACATTTTACACATCAAGAGAGCAACTTACCAAGGCTATCAAAAACTTTCACAAACATTCAATCTACAAAATGCTCCATATCAAAAACTAGTAATTATTCCTGTCTAGAGAGGAGAGATTGTTTTGACTTAATGTGCTACTGCTCACTAGCTGAGCAGCAGCAACTATCCACAAAGCCTCCTTTTCTTCTTGGCAAACACAGGTTAACATATGATGTGAAATTTTTGGAATCTTTAGTTTAGAAGTGGGATTATGCTTTTTCTTAGGGAGTAAGAAAGAGATAGGTTGTTACAGATAAGATTAATAAATAAACAAATCTACCATTTAGAAATTCGAATCACTCCAGGCAAAAAAAAAGGGCAAATTTATCTTGTCAGTAATTCCACACATCCTTCTGCTACTTTTAGCAAGATCTAGATTTTATCCAACTGCAGAGCAGTGATTTTTAGCTTTAATGCAGTATGAAGCTCACACATGTCCCTACATACGTGCTCTTACCATGGTAAGACTGTGATTTTGATAGAAATGTAAGATGAATGCTCTCCTTAAAGTATCACATAGGTAAAGAGATCCCCTACTTTACTTGAAATGGAATTGGAAGTCTGGAAAGGCTAATTATATACCAAAGCTTTACTGTGAAATCTGACTATTCAAGTGGAGTTCTCAAATCAGAAACAGTAATGCTGGGTAGAAAAATTGATGTGAGAACTCATCATTAATAATCAGAATTCCTACACACACAATAGTGATTTACCCACTCAGACAGAAATACAGCAATCAAACTTTTAGCAGAGATTTTGTCCTAACATTAAATTCAGAAGTGTTTACTCAAGGACATAGACATATTTTAAAAATCAAGGGGAAACAGAAGTCTGGAGAAATGAAATATGCATATCCTACTACAAGTGCCTCTTCAAAATTGCAAAGAAGTCATGGAATATTAACTATTTAAATGGATTCCAGTGACCTGTCAGAAAAACATGCTGAAACACATCTGGATGTTTTTGAAATTAGGTTGAAAATATATTCTGGAATTCAGGTTAAGTTTATACAAGAGTAGTTACATGTCATTCTGGCATTAGCTTCATGCAGTTACTTTAATAACAATCCATGGAAACCAGCTCTGCTTACAAATATGTCCCCATTACTGTGTAAGACCTAAAAGACATGACTGAGGTCTTGGCATGGCAAAGTGCAAGTGCACTTCAAATTAAGATGCTACAGTGCCTAGTTTGACCAGTAGCAAACAAAAAACTACTATTTTTTCTACAAAATAGATATTCTTCCTCTACTGAAAGTCATTATTCAGGGTATTATTTTCATAGCTGTTCATGTTTTGAGAATATCACCAACTCATAAAGAATAAGAACAAAAGAAGCAATATTCTTTAGTGCTGTAAATATGCCAATATAAAAATGGAAATGGAAGCTTGCATGAATTTTTGTGTCCCATTAATAGATGTAAAAGTAAAGCATTACAATACCCAATTAGTTCCCAAAGTGGGGGCTGAACAGGGAAAGCAGTGACACTACAACATCACTGAAGTCAGTGATGTTCTCCTCCAATAAATCCACCTACAATGGAGCACTGTTGGGAAATGAACACAGCTAAATTCTGTATTTATATGTCAAAAATCACCATGGCCTCAACCCAGTGTGTAAAGAAGTCAAAACCACACCTTTTCTGTCTGTAGATCAAACACAGAATGAAAATGTGTCAAAGAACAAACTCTTCCACCAAGACACAGCTAGGAAGTAACAGGATTATAAATCAGTGCCAAAGCAATGCATTCTAATTAGCAGCAGCTTTAATTGTTCTCACTAGAAAGTGCAACAATCTTTTTCCACAGATGAAAAAAGAAAATGGGCTTTTTCCTAACAAACTATGACAAAGACAATTCTGTGAAAGCAAGGCAGGGGCTTTGCAGACTGGTTCAGAGAGTCCCAGCACAAAGGGAGCCACGGAAGGCAGCGTGGAGACAACTGTGAGAGGAGCAGGCCTGCCTGCAGCACAGCAACAACAAGCTCCCAGCAAGTGCCACTTGCTTTGACCAGGGACTTGAAAACAGTCAATAAAAATAATCTGCTTGTGTTTCTCTCTTTGTCCATCACTTTCAAGGAGACTCTTGGCACTACACAATGTAAAAGAAAAGAAAATTCTGTGTTCCTTATGCTGCACAGAGTTAATGCCAAAATGATAACTGATTTGCTGGTGAGAAGCTGTAACAGTAAAGGGAAAGTGTGAGCAACAAAACAGCTGAGATCCAACACTTCTTTCTTTGCCCAAACATGATGGAGAGTGCTCTCCAATCCTGAAATGCAATAGCACTGAGAGTTTATTTTGACTGGACAATTAGGCTGTGTTTTCAGGACAGACAATTTCCATCAACAGCAGCAGCAGGGTCCCCTCTCACAGCTGGAAACGAAAGGCAGACTTTCTTTCCATATTTATCAGTCTGTACTTTATTAAAATGGACACACTAAAAAAGCATTTAAAAGTATTTAAGAAGCATGAGAAATATTTAAAAGAATGATTGAGAAGTGTAAGAGAGTTAAAAGAAAGTTTAGGTTGGGATTTTTGCATTCACATTCAGTAAGACTTGACTATTTTGGTCTTCTTCAGATGGTTTGAAAATCTAAGAATTAGCTCGTAGACTTCTGATGTTTAACTAATTTACTGAAATCCAAGAAAGCTGTTCTTACAAAATCAAACTCTACTGACACAAAAGCAGCTTCAGGGAGCTGAAGTGTGTGATAAGCTATGCCCTTTGAATCTGCAGAAAGTGTTTTACACGACCTTCCCCTGCACATTGCACTGGGCTATGACACAGCAGAACACACAGTCATCCTGCCTGAGGCTGGCAACCTCCAACTGTTTGCAGCCACTCCAGCTGAAACTATTCAATTTTTATTTTTTTTAAATCACACCTTGCATCCTCCAAACCTGTGATTTCAGTAGGATGGAGTTTTCTTTCCCTAGATGAGGTTTTCCATATAAACTGCAATGTTGTCTTTTTAAAAGGAAAGCACAGAAGAACCACAGCATAAAAAGATAACTCACATTGTAGACAAAGA
>JACBWW010000051.1:3462534-3582078 GCA_020086605.1 Lanius collurio
GCTCAGAAGAGCTGGCAATCTTACTGGGATAAAAGTTGACAGAAGACATGGAAAGAGGATAGCTTGGCCTCAGATAGAAATAATGTGGGTCCTGCTCTTTTCAGAAGTCATCACTTAATAAAATTAAAAAAAAAAAAAAAAAAAAACGAGCCTTGGAAATATGTTTCATGTGGGAAACTGGAGTACAATGGTTTATGTCTGCTGAACAACTGTCAGAGAGTGGGCCATACAGCATGTGGCCCATCACCTCTTGTGCTTTCTTGTGATCACAAAGAATAGGAGCACGCCAGCAATCAGCCAAAAATAACACAAAAACATACAGAAATACTTACATGCAGATTTCTCTTTCCAGAAGTTTAGTGCTCTGTGCTAACACTCACGTGAAGAGTTTATGTTCAGTGTCGGAGCAAGTCAAGGGAGGATATTCTGACATATGCATTTAATTTTGGGGCTCAGCTATTTCTCTAGTGGAAATGTTTATAGCTCAGCGTCTCTTTTGAATGCTGGCATAAATAAATGCTCCCAAAGATCTCCTTCCTGGTAAAGATCATGCCACGATGCATATTTGCACAAAAATGAATGAATAAGTAAGTAAAGGTTTGTGGTGGGAAGGGAGGTGAGTTACTCTAATAGACAAAGACTTTGCGGATTGCAAACTGACCTACACTTGTAGTTATGAAGTTCTGTTAGTTACTTTTTACCATATAAAAGGTATTTAGGTACATGTATCAAAACATGGGGGCAATTTTAATGGTCTATTAGATACTGAAGACAAAAAAGAACAAATATTGCAGACAAAGGCTGGCCATAATCAGCAAAGGAATTGGCATCTTTATACAGTGCAAACATCTGAATTTTAATTGCTGCCAAAGGACTTCAACAGATAGGCAACTTCACTCATTTGAGTCAGTAATGTCTGATCTTTTCAGCAGCACAAAATTACCCAGAAATACGCCAGCAGTCTCAGAAGAAGCCAATTATAAATACCTTTCTCATGCAAAAGATTTGAAAATCCAAGATGAAATGCTATGGTGAAATCAAAGTTGCAAGGCAGAGAAACAACAGGCCCTGCAATAACAAATAGTTAAAGATGGCACTGCCCTGCAATCCTGCTTGGAGTATTGTCAAAGCAGATGTTCTGCCAGCCTGGATTTTGTTATTTGTCTTCCTGAATTAGAATTTCCCATACCAGAATGCAACAAAAAAAAAAGGTAGATGACAACATTCAGTCACAAAAAAAAAAAAAAAAAAAAAAAAAAAAAAAAAAAAAAAGTTACCTTCTAAAGTCTGAACAAATAGAATAATAAACATGAGAAATTATATACTTTTCAGTCAAGAGTTACCAGAAAAAATAATCAGCTGGTATAAAGCTTAAAAAATGAAAGCACTGAAACCTTTTGCCTGGTCTACATATCAGAGACCTCTGTCTCCATCCTTCCCAGCCCTAAAAGAATCTTTTATATGTGATCATCACACTCAACAAAGAGGTTTTTTATCAGAAAAACCTACTGACAGTTTATAGCAAACTCTCACTACAGAAAAGCCCCATTCCCTTGCAACACTGAGCTTCTACAAGGAATTCTTCTCAAAATTCTGGAAGACGGTAGAAAATAAGCTGAGTTTTGAGATTCCTGTGCCCTCTGGCAGGACCCAAATGGGAGCCAGCCTGACCTCAGCCTGGTAACTCACAAAGGCTTATTCCAGAAGGACTTCTGATTTACCCTGGTGATAACATTTAATCCTATTTCCAGACTTTTATTTTGGGCAAGAGGTCAAAATAAATTTTCAGAAAGCTGGGTCTGCTTTATGTGGGGCTGTGAATAGGAAATGAAGAGATCAAGAAGCTATCAAGGTGACACTGTTCACACAGCTCACTTTACAGTTGCATTTTATTTACATTATGGCTGAAGTTTATAATAATATTATTTCTGTTGATCTCATAACTTCAACACAGAACAAATGGATTCTATTCAGACTTAACAGGAGCATTCACCCTGCTGTACCTGCTGGGTCAGTGTCAGCATTGCAGCTCCCCATTGCTGAGTTCCTGACACACCTTCCCATCCAAAAAACCACGAAGCCTAGACCAACCACAAGGGATCTGCTTGGTCTCACCTCCAACCTTGCAGTTTTATTGTAAAAAGCCTGTTCTGAGTGGAGTTTCCCTAGAATATTTCTGTCTGCTGGAGATGTGTTTGGAATCACTAAGCACATGAGAGGAGGAAAAGCCCAGTGCTGCTGCCTTCCTCTGGAGGATGCTGAGAGGGTTTTACAGCCTTTCCCAACAGCCTGGCTGGGTTTACAGTGTGAGCTGTTTCAGGAGCTGGATGGCACTGACAGCCCTAAACACTACAGACAGACAGTGAATTGCACCCAGTGACACTCCTACACTCATCCAGCAGAGCAGACTGATGGCCTTGCTGTAAAAAACATGATGAGCCCAAATGCCATGAAGCACAACACAGTCTGCAACAGGATTTCCAGAAAATAAAGCCTGTTTCTGTATAACAAGCGACAGATGACTGCAGCCTCATTTGCCATGGCAAAATTCATGCTTAGGGGAAAGAACAACAGGTAACAGCTGTTTCCAAGGACACAAACTACTTCTGCCTCCCCAAGAAACTTGATATCCTGCTTTCAAAACTGACTTTTAGTCTGCAAACTTTATCATGATTCAGTTTTATTTCACGTGTAAAATGTTCACATCCTGGTCTGACACTCTCTACCATTCAATGCAGCAGAAATACTTACAGCCAAATTAAACCTCCAAAGGCAATTACATGCTAGAGCTGGGTTGGCAGTACCAGCTATTGGCAAGACAGCCTGCCACTTCTTATAACAAAGACCATAATACATGTTCACTTTGCAAGTTTGGCAAGAATGAACTCTTAGATGACCCCTTCAGGTTTCAGGGTAAGTATTTTTTATTACTCTTGTTCTCAAGAGAAGAGGTCATTCTCCTTTCTCCCCAGCAGTGCATGAAGTATGGCAGCTCACCTTTCTATTTTGAATGTGAGCTCTATTTTGAATGTGATTTTTTTCCCTGCAGTAACAGGGACCTCAGTGGAAATGGCCACTGATTACTCACGGGCACAGGGGAGTGGGCAAGCTCTAGAGATGGCACCTGGGGGCTGCAGCCTCTCCCTGTGGTCAGTATCCCATTTCAGCAAGCAAGGGCATCTCTGTGCTCCCTGAGTCAGACACCCAGGGGCTTTTGGACACTGAACCTGTCATGGCCAGGAGACCCCTCCAGGCTCCCTCTGCCATGGGAGTCTCAAAACACTTGAAGGTTTTTTGTCTGATTGACAACTTGAGGTAGTGTCAGGGAGTGGTGGGGTTCCTGGTGTTTGCTTCATGCTGAATTTGGTAGATGCTTCAAGAAAAGAACTGCTCCCTTCCACAAAAGTCAAAACTTCACCTCTCTGAATGGGGATGTCTCCCCTCTCCCTACCTGACATGAGACATTGATGTGTTGAGTGGGAAGATCTCCCACTGGAAACATAATCCCCTGTGAAAGGCAGAAGCTTTCAGCTCCCAGGGCTGGAGGGCAGCAGGTCCTGGAGCCTTTCTATCTCCTGGGGATAGGATACCCCCAAAAATCCAAGTCCTGGAGCTGCTCCCACTCTTAAAGAGCTCAGAAATGCATCCTTGTATTTCCCCTGCACTTCAAGCAGATTCAAAGTGCTTTGATAACCACTGCAAAATACCAGCACACAGCCCTTGGAGCCTGAAGTCTCTGGGATGGGACTTCAGCCTTCAGCTTTGCCTTTGCACTTGCAAGTTCAGGTGAGGCAGTATGGAAACAACACAATGAAAGCAAAACAGAGTTGCCTGGAGAACCCAGTAAATTACTTCTGGACTGGATTAGACCTGTCTAGAAGAATCCACACCAATCTTTTTATTCTACTGTAAAAAGCATTAAACGCAAAGATTATTAAAATTTATGTTATGAAAATAGCATTATGTATCTGGGATTTTGCAGTTATTGAAGTTGATTTTCTTTTTTAAAGGCATATGCAGACATGTCAACCTTTTAAAAACCAGCAGGGTAATCTTAGCAATTAAAATGTATTAAATCCTAGGCTGACACATCATACAATAGGGCTCATCTTAGGAAGATTATTTACAGACAAATTGCACCACAACAGCTAATTACATACTAGAGGTGGGGTTGGTGCTAGCAACTATTGCAAAGGTGGTCTGACACGTCCCTTTTTTTTCCATGTTTGTCTCTCTCTGGAATTCTGCTGGAGCTTTACCAGCCACAGTGGAACCATTGCACTCTGAAATGAGGTTTCTTTGCAAAGTTCCTTGGCATGGATCTGTCAATTAGTCCTAAACTCAAGAGAAGGACAACCAGAGGGCAAGCATTCAAATATACTTTAGATATCCATGTTCCAGATATTCAGATTTATTTCAGAAAAAAAGAGGGTTACAGAGAAAAAATAAAGAAAAAAAATATTATTTAGGCTAATGGCCTGCCACTGCAAAGCTCTGAGCTGTTAAGACTAGGAAGCAATTCAATTTCCAGACAGCTTCCTCCACCTGCTGTTTGTCTTTAACACTTAAGCAGACAAGGAATATATGATGAGACACAGTCAATACTGTCAATCAAATAATAGTTAGGCTTCTTTTCCCTTACACACACTAAAAAACAGGGATTTGGTCAATATTCTTCCTCTCTGATTTAATAGCAGCAGTGAGCCCCAATGCAGACCACGTGCCTGACATGCACACAGAGCTTTAGGACCATGAGCAGCAGCAATTCCATCCCTGGCATTCCCTCACATTTCCCTTCTTGCATGGTGGAGAGGGGCCCTTCATTAGCAGAAGGATTTGGCCTGGTAAAGGCCAAATAGTAGCTTGGAAGGAAAGGGATTTTTGTTTGCTTGTTTCTTCCTGGTAACCTCTCTCTTTCACAAAATGGAAGAAACAGGAAAAGAAGCCTCATCTGGCTTCTTAAGGACCAGGCTACTGAGTGAAGTTATGGGTGAAGTGTTGGTCTGCTCATGTGAAAAAATGCCTTTTTCAGAAAATCCTTTTAAGTAAAATGGAGAAACTTCTTTAAAGCATCAGGGGGAACAAAAAAAATGAGCTCAGCTACAAAGATTTCCTACAGAGCCTCTGCTTGGAGGCTACCACTAAAACCCAGTAAGAGACACTTTGTAGGGTGCAGCTTCTTTTGCCATGAGTTTGACCTGCTCCTGCACACCTCAGCTCTCAGCAGCTACCAAGGACTGATAAAAGATTCTTTTGTTTCACAGGAAACAAGTTCTAAAAAAAAACTCTCACAAGGGTTTCATGCTGGATTTATGCCTAAACTACAGTCCCTGTCAAGGCATCCCTCCCTCTGTGTGATTGATGGGGACAGGAAGGACAGCACTGTACTTCCCTACAGTAAGTTTTAAATAAAACAAATTATTCCAATTTTCAAAACATAAATCCTGAAGGTTTGATGAGGACAGATGCTTTCCAGTTTGTGTATACACTTATATAGCATGCATTTTTCATTCCTGTTTACGATCTACTTACATGGGGAACAGAGCACTTATCAATGTCAACAACATTTTCTGAGTGCTCTGTAGCTACAAATTATTGATCATTCATAAAACATGAGGCAAATGTTTGTGATTAGTTCCCCAAGTCTGGTGGTCTGTACTCACACAATTACAACCCCACCCCAAATCTGCAGTGCTGCATCTGAAACTCTTACAGAAATAAAAGGAATCCCTCTACAGTCACCTCCAAAGCCCCTGAGATCTCCCGTGGATTCAAATGGCCAGGAAGCTCCAGATGGCAGAAACCACGTGAAACAAATGCAGAACAAATAGCCTGGTTTGGTTGGGTTCCCTAAATTAGGCTGATCCAAACAATAAAATCTCACTACAAGCAAACAGTGAAATGAGACATTAGCAATGGGTCCATTATTTACACTTTACATAACCTCAGAAGGATCCACTTTGAAGACTATCAGGAGGTATCAAACATTTTATCCTCTTTCCAAAATGCTGCTCTTATTAAATATATACAAAGCACCGTGCCAGGATTGTCAACAGAATTACATAGCTATATTTGAATGACTGATCTAAAAGTTTGCTAATTTATTCTCCTCTCTAAACCAATATTGATCACCAGAAACTGCCATCATCTATATTTTGCAATATTATTTTCCTTTGACTATTTGAAACAACCACACCACAGCTGGAGACATACAATACATTTGAGAGACAAAATGCTAAATATCATAATCATCTCTAACAATAAGCATACATTGGAATAAACTCTGGGACAGAATTCCTGTCAGTCTCTATGAGTGAAAGACTAAGAAATGTAGCCTTAAAAACCCACTGAACTGTCAGCCTAAGGATCTTCATCTGTCAGTGTGGTTTCACTGTACCTGTCCATCCAACAGGGAGCTCATTCAGCTTTGTTAAACTCACATTAAAAAAGTCATTTCTACTACTGCAGCAGTAAACTATAAAAACCTCATGCCTTGTTCCTTCCTTACCATCCAAGGCTGCATGGACTCTAACAAGTGACTCAGACTTACATTTTCCTGAGGTTGGGCAATTTCTTGAAGAGTCCAATAGCTTCCAAAACAGAAATATCATTGTCATTCAGACGCCTGAGAGGAACAAACAAAGAGATATTTAATGCTTCACAGATGTCTGTAGATATACCCCTGTGACATTCAGGGCTGCCACATAGAGAACCACGACCTTTGTCATGCAAGGCAATCTTCACCCCCTCCCTCAGACTCCTACAGCTGAAAGAGTTTAGCTTTGAAGGAAAAGGACATAGAGGACTCATATCTATAGTAAAAGCTTAGGATGTCTTAAAGAGTGTAATGCCAAAGGACAGAGTCCCTTCATCTTCCAATGCAGGGCACAAGGAATTTTTGACCTAATCTGTTACACACAAAGCTCGTTTGCATGACAATCTCTGTTGTGCATTCTGCTACGTGAGACACACAATTGGAGATGGGGTCCATGTAACCAGAAGGGCTCTGATTTCAAGTCCTTTCCTATAAAAATCTACTGATCTTCAAAATCAACGTGAAGGCCATTGTCTTGGCAGGATCAGGATGCAAAATTCTTTCTCTGATTTCACAGAGCTCCATTTTGCTATGTAGAGTCTTTGATGCATTTCTGGATGTCTTTCATTTTTCTTAACTTCAGATCAATAATTTTATGAGGTTTTAAATAGAATAAGTACAATAAACACAATACTAACTTAAAAAAGGAAAATTCTGTTTGAAGGGGATACTAATGCAAGGAAAGGACTGGAATCTTCAGTTGCTAAGCAATAAAAATGTTTTCTCATATTCAAATTTCTTGAAGTTACATTAGTTTTAGTGAGAGCCTTTTCACCCAAGTAGCTGAGATGGAATGAGCTCCTGGCCACAGATTCACTTAAATAGTTAAACCCCCTTCTTAAATAAAAACAACCAGGTGCAAAGACAGAGGACTTCAGGGTAGACTGGAAAGGAAGGACACAGCTGGGGCCTAGCCAGCATTTGAGGAGGACACATGGCTGCTGCACGGGGCCATGGCTCCTTTCTCATCCCCACAGCTGGCATGAATGCTAAGAAAATGAGAGTTGTGGTGCAACTCTGAAATAAAATTAACTTTCCCATTTTCACACAGGGATAAAAGCAGGAGGTGCCTTTAATTGTCTGAGTCCCTTTTACAGCCTTGAAAAATGAGGAGAGCCAGCACATCCAGCTGAGCAGCCCTGGGAGAGCCCCACTTACAGATCAGTGGTGTACTCAGGAAGGTGAGGGGGCAGCCTGGTGAGTTTTTGGTTGGAGCAGTCTACGATGGTCCCCTCGCAGCGACACTTCTCGGGACACACAAGGTCCATGAAACACTTCCCAGTGAATTTACTTCTGTAATCCTCTGAGCCTGCAATAAAAGGAAAATATAGTCCAGCAAACAGTTGTTGATAACTGCAGCAACCAGAATCTATCCTCAGCATTGCCTCCTGTCAGCTCCCAGCTCCTGCACAGTTTTATACTTGCCAAGGACTTGTGCTCAGCAATTTTTAAATTGCTCCCAAAGATTTGCCTCTGGTTTTTCACTCTCCCCTTAACAGACTAATTCCTTGTCTAACAAGCCTGCCTGTTAAGGTATTTTCCAGCAAAGTCACTTTTTTCCCATTTGGAATTTAGTCCAGCAACAAGGAAAAGGCATCTCATGAAAGAATTCAAATGACAAAAGACTTTAAAAGATATCATTAAAAAGCCCCAAATGTTCAGCCCTCAGCTATTAGAGCTGTTTTTTAGAGCAATCTTTTATTAGAAAACCTTGTCAACTTTCCAACAATTGGATATCTTTATTAACTATGTTAAACAAACAGCAAAGGAAAGTAATAGCAGCTTAAATCATTTTCATTTTAATTAAGGAGCGGGTAGACCATACTTAGTGAGAAGCACTCCCTGATGTCCCATTACACCGTGATTGCCAGACCTCTTTGACTGGGTTTTTGACCCATTCTAATGAAATGCTTTTCCAATTAGGCTCAGTGAACTAATCTGTCCTTTTCAGGTTTGGTTTTTCTCATTTAATAGCAGCAGGTTGGAAACTCGATCTCAGTGCTTCAAGGAACCAGGAGGATTAATAAATGTGTATGTAAGCAAAGTGTTGCCAAACCCCCACCACACAACTGCTGCCCACTCACTTTGTATTTCACAATGGAAGCACCAGAACCATCCCAGCAACCCCATGCAAGGCCCAGGGATTGTAATCACCAAGAAGCATTTTTCAAGTTTTCCAAACTTTTAAAAGTCAATTATGAGGCTTTCTCAGAGAGAGGAGCTGAACAAATACAGTAAGGACTCAAAAACATCAACAAAAACTTAAACCCAAACTGAAATTTGGGACTTGATGGCATTCATGACCTGCTTCCCCTTCCCAGACTGATAAATACACCACTGCCCATTTTATGACACATACTATCTTCTGAAAGGAAAAAGAAGTGGATTGCCTAAATCCACTATTATTTTAATTTATGTTACACATTATCTCCACAGGGTGATGCAGTGAAAACAAGCAATTCTACAGGCAACCCAGCACTATGATCCTGCAGACACACTTTGGTTTAGCTTTGTAATTCCAAGTTGGATTATGAGAACCTTGGCATACAGATTTGCACCTTGGCACTTCAGTGGAGCTAAATACCTTGCTTATTTTCATGCTTATTATAAATTATACATCTAAAGTGCAACTTCACTGACATCACAGCACTTATAAAGTATTAGGACCACTGGGCATTTAAAAGCATCACAAAAGTACAGTCTAAGCTTTTCCCCACATTACCATCATTTAAACTCTTATCCTTTTAAAAAATACAATGTTTGGTTTCCAGTCCTAGAAATTCCAAGCTTGGTGGTGAGAAGGTTTGGCTGTTTATGATTCCTTGGAAACAACACCAAAGACAAACAGTTATCAGGACCAGAGTTTATTGAAGCTGCTACAATTACAGCACACATTGAATAACCCACCAAAAATCAGTGATCAGAAAGTGTCTTGGAAACCCCCAACTTGAACGCTTGAAGAAGCACTTCTAATTTTCCTAAGTAAAAACCTTTTTTTAAAAAAAAAAATCACAAACAACATGAAGTTACATAGGGTAAACATTTATTAAGTAAAATTTTTATTCTACTGATGGATTCACCTTCCTATGGGAAAAGAAGGATGGGAAAGCAAGTAGAATTCTTTATGAAGGAGAAGTGCAGTGTATAACACTGGAGAGTGAAAACTGGTTTTTGGTTTTCTCTTAAGCTTTCTGGCTAAGCAAATAAAGAATTTTAGCACATTTTAACCTGGCACCCACTGAGGCACACAACCTTCCACATTGCATTAGCTGTAAGAAATTGATGCTGCCTGGGCATCTGTCCATGGCCACCACCACTGCAACAGGGGAAAGCCTGTCAGCTCAGCAGGAGAGGAAGGGAGCAAACACCACCTTCCTACTTTCTAGTCCTTCTATTTTCTTTTTGTTTTGTGGTGGGTTTTTTTTGTTTGTTTTGTTATTATTGGTTGTTTTTTTTTTTTTTCTTTTTAAGTGAGTTTAACTAAGAGTTACCCAGGCAATCACTGAGTCAAAGGCAGCCAACAGCCTGTATATGCTCAGCAAGTACTCAGTCATCTCTCAGCCTGTGAGACAGCAGGAATCACCTGCCAAAGACTAGATAAAATTTACTATTTGACCTGAGCCTTGAGATCACTTGGACAGGTGGCTGCTCTATTAAGATATTCCCATCTGGGATAGCACTGTGAAATTCAGCCATCTGCTTGCAGAACTGTTTAAGCACATATATCCATTTCTCCTGACTGCTGGGCTCTGAGAGAACACAACAGGGCTCAGGAAGCACAGCTCACCCCCACATGCATAAAATACTTCTTGCACACCATAAAATCAGCTGTGGAAAGCCATGGAGAAGAGATGCAGGACAGAGCATGACCTGGGAGTTTCTAGAAATTCCCCAAATTAGGAAGAATTAAGTTTGCTGTAAAACAAGGAGCCAAAGCAACAGCAAGGCCAGTGTGTGGCTGAGGGCACCTGTGGTTGATTTGATTTCTAGTTACTGATAACATTTTTATTTTACAACCAATGTGACACCACTATCAGGTACCAGGGCACTGTGATTTCTTATTATCATAAAACAAACACAACGTGGCATTCTACAAAACAGCAGCACTGAGATAAAGAAACATCACATTTCCAAGTGCTCAAACATTCTATCAGTCCCTTTCAGAGACCCACATGGAGAAATCAGGCAACAGAGAGAAATACCTTTTTGTTCTAGTCTTAAGCATTGTTGAGAAAAACTGATTTCACTTTTTAAAACTTAGCTTTGCCCAAAGGGCTTAAAAGGAGTTCTGGATGATCTCTTTTGCTACAAACCAGGCTGACTCAACAGGGCTTGAAAACTGACCTGATACATTCATTCTAGAAAATGATCCAGCTGCCTCCAATTTGGCACCAAAAATATGACTATTAAGATGAGTTGGTCTAAAATGTGAACAAAAAACCCAGGAATCTCAAAAGTTCTTCATACAACCATGAGATCACAATTGTCACTGGAAAAAAAGAAGTACATTTTTTGCAATAATTTCACATTGCTAGTATTAATTTTTATCAGTAACTACAGATAAAAAGCTAAGAATCCCAGATGTCCTTCTGTTGATTGGTCCACAGTAGATATGTGACAAATTTGCAAGACAAGGCAATATTTCAGTATAACAAAACTTCTGTATGAGACTTTGAAAGTCCTTTATGAATAGGGGTTTTTTTGTGTATGGGGGAGTTAGGCAGTAGTATTTTAAAGATCTTATCTAAGCTGTCAAAGCTAAAATGGCCCATTTGGATTTGCTGACTCAGCTTTGCCCTACGGAATTATTGGCTAGCAGTGCTTTCATACAGGCCATGTCACCCATGTCATTTCAAGAGATAAAAGAAAATGCTTTTCAGACTCTTCTGAAGTTTTTTTTTTCATTGTATTTGTTCACAATGCAATGCCAGCACATTAAGGTTGCTCAGAGCAGGTCCAAAGTTACACTGAGTGGCAGGTGTCTTGTTGCAGAAATAGCATCCAAAGTGTACCTCAAATAGAAGGATTCACTGGACAGCTCAAACAGACAGATGCAGTTTACATTATTCATAAAGCAGGAAGACAAAAGTGATTTTTCATCTCAGTAGGTTTGTCCAGAATCACCCTTTAATATTATCAACCAACAGGATGCCTGACTCCTTCATTGTGAGAGCAATTACACAGATTAATTACTTAGGAATGGTTATTCTGCATGCAAGCCCTGTGGAAAGTCTGTGCAAACACCCCTGTGGCTCGCAGGCAGTGCCCAGGAGCCTGGTTAGCAACACTTCACCTGTTCCACCGTTCCCGTGCAGAAAGGGCATCAGTCTCTCACCTTGTGCTGCTTCTGAGCCCGCAGCAGCATCCAGGCATGCCATGCGGCAGGGAGTATGCAGCCTTCCATGGTGCTTGACAGAACCATGTTCCATTTGTATTGTTCTACCACATGGTTAGATCAAGCACAAAGGAAAACCCCACGGACAGCCAGAGTCAGAGTTAGGCAGCGCCAAAGAGAGAGGAGCGTTGAGAGGAAGCAGCATGGAGAAGCACAAGCTGAAGGTTCACGGAGAGCTGCTCTCCACTCCACCCATGCAAAAAAGGTGCTGGATACAAGAGGTCATCCTTTATGCTACTGCAGGAACACCCTGGAGCACAATTGGAGTTAGTGAACATGAACAGAGCCCGGGCGAGTTCAGAGACAGAGCTGACACGAGAGAAAACACCACCAAAGGACTGCTCACTGCTCCTTCCAGGGAGCTTGTGCAGCTCCCACCACACAGTGAATGTCCAACCTACACTGCTTTTTATTACTTACTCTCTCCTGGTGTCTCCTTTCAGTAAAAATGGCATTTAGGTTTGCTCCATTGATTTAAATGCAACCTTAGAAATACCACATATTACCAGCAGATTCTGAGCTGATGGCCAAGCTGTGGCCTTAAATGCTCCCCAAGTGCCCTTTGAGCCTGATTTCAGCTCCCAGAGGCCCTTCATGCTGGTGGTACTTACACTGACAATCTGTAATTACCACTGCTTTTCTCTTTTTTGGTTTCCTCTGCACTTTCCAGCAAGGTAGCACACACATGCAGACAGAGACAGCACTTTGTTATTTTGTTTCTGAGCATATTTGCTGGGTTTTGTACATCATTCGCTGATGGAAGCCAAGTATTCTCTCTTTCTGACATCCTGGATTATTTCAAACAGCTTTTTTCTTGTAACTCATTCCTTCAACTCTGACACATAAAGCAGGGCATTCAGCTCAGGCTTCAGTGCTCCCACTGAAATAAAGGTCTCACAGACTCCAGTGACTGCAGAGCTGTGCCAGTGGGCAACGATTTTGAAAGTCACATCTCAAATGCTCTTGCAGGATTCCCAAATGAGAGAGGAACTGGCTGTCCTCTGCAACTGCTCACAGTGTTTTGCTGGACTTCAGTGAAGGTCACTGCTTGTGCTTTTAAATACACATCACTTTCCTTAGTAAGGGGTTTGCAGTGCCCAAAGAACAAAGTCAGCATCAAGCAGATTATTCATTACCTACATGGAGAACAAGGCAAGTACTTGAGCAGAGATGACAGATAACAGAGCAAGGGGCTGTGCCTCACCACTTCACTATGACCCAGCACTGTTATGCAGAAAAGTCAACACTCAGGTACTTGGGAAATGCAGGAAACAAGTACAGTGTTAACTCAGCCACCCCACACTGTGGGCCAGGTTCAGCAGTGGAAGGAAGGCAGTTTGATTTTGTCTGTCTTTGCAGTCCAAGAAATAAACTAAAGCAGTTTTTTAGGGGAACCTAACACAATAAGCCTTCAACCCCCACAAGCTGCCAAACTAGCCAGTCTGAACTGATAAAAACATTAGATTAATAATTTTCTTTTGTGACTCATGCAAGGTGGCATAAAACTATATTAATTTTCTCGCCTGATTAACTCAAAGTATGCATAACCCTGGAATCCACATTTTATTTACTTAGAAATTACAACTAGCATTCCTGCCAATGATTTTGTATGGCTCCAGTGAAGAAGGATGTAGAGTCCTCTATCCTTATTCCTACACTGCCTTAAAAAAGTAGCAGTTCTGGCCTGGGCACTCCAAACAAATTAATCCACAATACTCTGTTAAACAATGACAAGTAACAGTTCATATCTTCCAAACACTTTTAGATTATATACTGATTTACAGTATTAAGTGGGATATCTGTAATAAACTCAGCAATTTCGGTGTCAGTGAACTCCTTCAGTCCTACTAGAAACAAATGCAGTCTGAGCTCTGCAAACCCTGTCCTGTGAAACCCCATGAGAATATTTTGAACAAGTCTCTATTCCTTTGCTGCACTAATTAAACACCACTTACAGTAACTGCCTAAACTAATCATCAACTGCAATGAACAAGAGGTACCAGCACACAAAGAAGTCTGTCAAAACCCTAATTTATGTCCCTAGAATGCAGGAGAGCCAAAATACCAGGAAAGCATGCTATTTTATAAATTACATTAAAAAGAATTCCACAAGCCTTTGGATGTACACAAGAGCATCCTGCATAGATTTCTGCAAAAAAGAAGTTGAAGAATGAAATACCATATCTCCAGCTATTTTCCAGCTTCCATGAAAACCCCTCCCTATAGATACTTTATAGCCAAACAGCATAGTATGGTTTGCTCTCGGTGTTAGTTCACTTCTTGTAATCCAGGTTCTGTTAATCAGTCACCAAACCTGCAGTTTGTATATAGGACCCTATGTTTATCTGTCCCATCAGGCTGCAACACCTCAGGACACTGCTGCAGTCTCAGAACAGTCAGATGAAAAATTTGTTGTCCAACTGCAGCACCAACATCCTTGCCCTGGGTTCAGCTGACGAGCTCTCTTCGTGCCAGCACCTCCCCAGTTATTTTCTGTGTCCCATTCAAGTGACCACTGTGCACACAAAGGGCCACCTCAGCCTCTCTGCTCAGTGCTGCTCAGCTTAACCTCCCACACATGGAATGGCAAGGTGAGACGAGAGAGCAAACTTTGTCCCACTTTAATTTCCAAGGCTAAAAGAGCAATCAGTCACTCAGCTTTCTGACACAGGTAATTAATGGGACAGTTCAGCTCTCAAGGGAGGGATCTCCACAGCCCTGTACTCAGCCTACACAGGAATCCAGGAAAACTGGGTTATTTAGATGCCTAAGTGATATGGATGCATCTGTGACTCAACATCCATCCTCCCTCTTTCCAGTGCCTCTTGACTATAATTTCAAGTAATGATGGTGGTGGGTAACGAAGCTGTTCAGGTGTTTTGCTTTTTTGAAGACTACTTCAACTCAAAAATAAAATGAAGCACAGCCTAAAATAAACTCTAAGTGAAACACATCAATTTACTTTCTTATTAAGAACCATAATCTCTGCCAAACAGACTCACCTGTTTTATGTTAAGCTTATGCTTCCTTGAGTGGAATGGTTTCCATTCTTTCCCTCACTGCAGAACCAGAACCCCTCATGTTCTTCACAGCCTGGTGAAGGCTTAGAGTAACTGACACAGCTTTTACATAAAGATCTGAACTGCTATCAAAGACATGCAAAAAAGGGACAGCATCCAGTACAGCCAAATTAATTTAACAACAGGAACATCTCCTGGAACAGTGCAAGGGAACTCAGCTCCATTACCATTAGTCAAAGCAGTTGTATTGTGCTCTACAATGACTTCAGTGTCAGGAAGAATTAATGCAAACCAAAGCCCAAATACACTCATTTTCAGTGTACCATGAAAAATGCATATTCATAATTACAAATTCAGTGTAGGATTTAATCTGCAGGTGATTTATTGGTGTTAAACAACTTTTCATTCACAGGAGAATAATTCTTACGCAGCACAAACATATCCTCAGTTTTGGTAAATTCAGAGGGCTTGTGAAGGTAGATTTGCTGAGTCTTTCAGGGGGAAAAAAAGGGCACAACATGCAAAATTTAACTGAATAAAATCAAAACATACAAAAACCCCCAAACTAAATCAAACCAAACCACAGACAGAAATCTGAATGCAGTTTCTCAAATCATAAGCAGTGTTTCCTATCCCTTTCCCTCCTGCCAGGGCAAAAGCCGTGGTGAAAAAAGTGCTGGAACTTGGCCTCATTTAGGATTTCCCACTAACAGGGGCACTCAGGACAAACCCACACACTGCAAGGGCTTGGTGCCTGCTCAGGCAGGAGCTGCTGGAGCCCCACACACCAAGGGCAGGATGCTCACATCCCCAGCACGTGTCCCTGTAGCACAGAAGCAGATGGGTACCTGTGCTTTCCATCAAGCAGAAAATGCTAAGGGCAGGAGCATGACTACGTGGTCTGTAAATGACTATTTGCTTATTAAAAATGAAAGGAATTTGCAAAGTTGTCATCAGAGTGATTGGCAAATTATGGGAACAACTGAAGAGTATTTCAGTCAGATAAATTATGTAGGATCTGGGTTAAATTCACCTACCTTTCATGACTTAAACACTGCTCGAGGAATAGCAATGCATTGCAGCTTGCAGTTTGAGAGCTCAAAAATCCTAAATAGTTTTTACACATCACTAGGAGCAGAGGAAGGGATAACCCCAGGAGTCCAAGGGACACAAAATGTGTGAACTGCTGTGGGGAGGGGACAGAAACTCCTGATGTGCAGCCTGTGCTCTCCTGACTCCATCCTCAGCAGCTCTGTGCTTCTAAAAGTGCAACAATGCAGGTTAGAGAGAAGGAAATTTCAGATGATTTTAGGAAACAGCAACTGTGTTCCAAAGCAGACAGGTAACCTGAGGAAGGTGAGTGTGTATGAAGACAGAGACTGGAAAAGATACATAAAGAATTAGGACAACAGCTGCAATTAGTAAGAAGAGATTTTATCAAATGCCTTAAAAATTATGAGTGAACAAATATCAGCTACATTCCCATCTAATAACTGGGGATACATGAGAGAAATTACACTAGCCCTAAATATGCCAGGTTTGGACCCAAATGTACCACAAAGGCTGACTTTGCTTTGAGTTGGGTTAACAAGAAGTAGTGTCCAAAAAGGAGAGAATAATGCTGGCAGATGGTCCATTTTCCTCGTCCTGTTCTCCCCTGTCCTTTTGATTGTACAGCACTGTCTGGAACTGAAGCAACTAATTAAAGGCAGTTAAGACACAATGTATGCAGGAGTGAGCAGGAAGACAGGTTCACCTCATACTATTTCAAATAGCAATCTTCTTTATAAAAGTCTTATTTCTAAGAATTAGAAGATAAAAAGCTTTTCTGATGTGATGTTTGTAGAAACACATTGCTTTGATCATTATCAGAGATGGTTTGTGTCAGTACAGCAGGTGGAACTTCCATTGCTTTTGAAATGCATAATATATTGAAAAATGCAAACATATCACAGGGAGAAATAGATATACAGCTGAATGCAAGGGCAATTCTTTCCAAAAGCTATTTCATACACAGTGCCACACAGCAATCAAGGAACCTGCCAAGTCTTGAAGTGACAATAAGCTACCACAGAGACAACACAGTCTGCTCACAGATTCATTTCCCTTACTCCTAAAGCCCAGTGCTGCCTTAGAAAACAAAACTGCTCTGTAGTAAACTTAATCAAATGCTTCTGGGCAGGATATTTGTGTTGATCTTTTTCCCCCTTATTCATACTAAGAATGGGAGCCTCCAGTGACCTAAGGCTGCCAAGCACCATTGGATCCTTAGGTGGTCAGAGTGGGCAGATGTAGCCAAAAAGAAAATGATCATCAGAAATTCACTGTTACCACTGAAAATGACAGTATTTCCCTTTTCTAAACACAAGAGAGAGAATTAGTCACAGCCTGTCCTTCTGACTTCTCTTTCAAGAAAATAACTCAGATTTTTTAGTCTCAGATTGTATAGCTTTGGGGAGACAGTTGAGCAAGGGGGAGATTTGTTATCATTGTGGTGCATTGCATTGAGTGGAAAGCAGAAAATCACAGGAAATAGTATCTATTGCAATCTGAAGTTTAAATATATTTGATGGTATATGCAAAAGCTTTGCCTGTCTCACAGCCCTGGGCAAAAACATGTCCCGTTCCCTGCTGTTCCTTCATTTCATGCTATAATGCTTCCAATTCTCCTTTTAAAAAGAATTATGTACATTATCTACCTGTTGCACAGAAGCTCCTTCCTATGGCCACTCATAACCTTTGCAGATGTTGCTCCATTGTTATCAGTAAAAGCCTGAGTCATTAGGTTCTGGGAGGAAATAGCATCTGGGAAAAGTGCCTAAATTGAAAAAACTGATCAGCTGAAAAAAAGAAGGCAAGTACTTCTGGCTAGATGCTATCTACAGGATGGTGGGGACCTGGAATGAAGGAAACAGTGAGCAGAATGAAGTTTTGTACATCTGTCTTCACAGTTTCATTTAATTATCAAACACAGTTCTATTAAGCCCATCTGCTTCTGTGTCCTCTTGACATTACCTTCTTGATGCTCCTCTGCCACTTCAGACTGATGAAACTTCAAAGATCTCAGCTCTCCTCTCCTGTTCCCACTAGTCACTCCTCTCTCCTATCCTTACAGAAAAAGCACTTTCCTTTCTTCCTTCAATTTACTGAACAGTCACTTTTTTTTCTCATAACAGGTCCTCTCTGACAGTTTCCTTTATGATCACAGAATGATGGAATGGTTTGGCATGGAAGGGACTTTAAAGACCATCTTGTCCCAACCCCTGCCATGGGCAGGGACACCTTCCACTATCCCAGGTTGCTCCAAGCCTGGCCTTGGACACTGCCAGGGATGGAGCAGCCACAGCCTCTCTGGGCAGCCTGTGCCAGGGCCTCCCCACCCTCAAAAGGAAGAATTTGTCCCCAGTATCTAATCTAAACCAACCATCTCTCAGTTTAAAGCCATTCCCCTATCACTACATGCCTTTGTGAAAAAGAATGTGGGAAACCCACAGATTGCTTCAAGACAACCTCAGACTTTAAAACTGTCCTTTCCCTGATGTCCAAGTATTAAGCTCACCTAGGCTTAACTGCTCCTGGGTGTGATCCTGACACTGCCTGAGTACCTCTGCTCCCACAGAGCTCACACTTTCTGTGCATTCTCATTTCTTCTCAAAGGTCAAAGAATGTGTGAGGATAAAATCCCTCACACATCTTCCTTAACCAACCCCTCACAATCCCTGTGTCTTCTGACCATTGACATGTACTAAATGTATTACACAAACTACATGAAAATACCAGGCTCCTGATAAAAAAAGAACCCTTGGAGAAAGAGATGCATATTTACAAAAGAATTTAAAATGAAAATTCTTTTCTCATACACTGAGGAGAAGATATAAAAACTAGAGAGGGAAAATCCCAAAGAAAGCAAGGACACTGACAAGTTACTAAGCTTTGCCATCCCAGTGGGATTGTGTCATCCCTGAATGACAAAGCACTGCCCAATGCTCTAAATGAAGATTCATACCTCATGGACACTTCTGCACAGAGACATGCTGTGTTAGACCCTGGGATGAAACCTATTCCTCAAAATGAACACATGGAAAACTCCTGCTAAATGCCAAGCCTGAAGCAGCCATGATTCAAAGGGACAAGTTGAGCAGAACAGGTACCAAGGATGTCTTCTCCCTGGATTGATTTACAAACTACGATTTTCTAAACCATTAGATGTTCCCTGTCTCATGTGAGCAGACAGCAAGTCAAGTTCAATGTATCTCATCATCATCATCTGGAGACTCTACAGGCAAGGATCTCTTCTCTACTGAGCTTTAGAGCAGCATTAGTTTTCATCCAGCTGAAATCTTTGTTCTGAAGCTGTACAATCCCTGCTCTCCTCCTTCATAAGTCAGGTTTATTCCTTTTTCCATGTGGTTTTGATAGAGATGTAGAGCTGGAGACCGAGGGAAAACAGACTAATGCCTCAAGGAAAGGACCCCCAAGATAAGAACTCACACAAAGTATTATTCTCAGCATCACCAGGTACTGTGTTCTGCACTGTAGCTCTTCTTAGCTATGACCTCTCCTAAATGGTATCAGATGGTGTTTGCCTTCCCCCATCTCCTGGCCCATTGTTCAGAGTGTGCATGCACACACACAGCATTAATTCCTCTAGCCTATTAATAAAAGCAGAAAAAAATAACAACGGCAAATTGGGTACAGGTTTATATAGATCTGCTTCTGCAGTCTACTTTCCTTTCTAAACCATATTTATCCATTTTCATTTCCAGTTTCTTTAGATATGAATATTACTGGCTCATTACATTGCTACTACGATGGACACAAACCAATAACGTAGATAAAATATGTCACAATTTCAGGTCCGATTATAAATTTTGTGGCTTGAGTCACAAGGGATTGAAGACCTTAACAAGCCTGCCCAAGAAAAGCTGACTGCAAATGAAGTTCTCTTTATTTTCTTTTCCCCATAAAGGGAAGGTTTAGCTCGGCGTGTTGCTTGCAGAGATTCACAAAGCACAACAGCTTGTTTTGGGCTGCTGCCACTCAGCTTCATGCTGCATCCCCATCCAGAGCCATTAATCTTTTACCACCAGGAACACAATTAATCATGTTTCTTTTCAGAGGAGAAAGAGAAAAATCATAGTAATTTTCATAGAAAACACTGCAAGGTACTCCATCAATAACAGTCATTTTTCTCCTCAGTACACACTAATAGATTTGCTTACTGAAACCTGCTTGTCTTTCCAGTACACAAAAATGCAGTAATCCAAAATAGACACAACCAATACAACCAATAGGGAAAACACATGAAGTAGTCATCTGCTTAGTTGTGCTGTGTAAGGCAAGAAATATCCTTTTACTGATGGCTGAACCATAAATAAAGAACAGATAGAGTTGAGAAAAAGCTGTTTATGTTACTTGGGAGGTTAATTTCAGGTGGAAATATTTTTCCATCTCATTCAGAACACAAAACCTTTGCCTAAATTATTATGAACTTTTTGATTCAAAGCTTGCTGAAACGAAAAATATTACCAACTTTGATGGCAATTTTACTTGAGTTAGTGTGTGTTACTTGTGGATATAAGGAAATGAGTCCATGAAAGCACAGGAATTGATGCCATTCCCTCACCCCCAGCTTCACTCCCATGCCAGATCAGAAATGCCCATTGCCAGTTATTATAAAAATCTCTCATACCATTCTCAGCCTTTTAGGTCTGGGAACTAAACTTGAGCTCAGCTCTCATTAGGCCAGTAATCTGCTTGAATAAAAATGAAAACCCAGCCACATTCCACACTGTCAAAATAGAACATTTCCCACATGGATTCACATATACTGTCATTGTTTTCCTTAAAATCTTCTGACATTTAATTGTAAAGAATTACTAAATTGTTAAATATTTACCTTTTTTTCTTTGCTTTGCTTTTGAGAGAAGACAGCTACAGACTGCTTCCCCCCCCCCTTTATTTTTTTTTTTTTAATCCATAAGGTAATTGGCTTTCTGTTGAACTAACCGAATTTCCCAAATTTAATTTTCAAAGATGCTCCCTAATATCCATTACAGCAAACACTGTCCCGCAGATTGGATTAGCAGGCTCTCTGGACCTGCTTATTCCTGAATTGAGAGCGCAGTAGAGGCTGGATAAATGAATTACCTGAGCAGCGGAACTTCTTGCTCTTGATCTGGCTGATGCGTTTGTTGGCAAGGCGACGGGGATTGCTGCAGCGCGCGCCGCTCGTCTCGATCGGATTATCCTGCAGGTAATCAGCCAGCCACTTCAGATGGCAGTCGCACACAAATGGGTTCTGAGCTAAATGTCTGCGAGAAGGATGGCATGTTTAATCAGGAGTGACCTGTGACACTGGGCTCCATCACTGTTTTTCACCAACGCTGAAGCTGAAGAGTGGAGTAATTGAATCAGCTCCCGATAAAAACCACCCCAGGCCCGGCGGAAGCCACCCGGAGCTGCACGTGAATGGGAGAGTTCTGGGAGTGCTCGTGTTTGGCAGCTCCCCGAGCCTGCAGCAGGTCCTCACACAGAGGAAACAAGACCTGAGCCTGCAAAGCCCCCTTTAAAGGACACCGACCTGCTGTCTACCACGTCCCACGGTTTATCCTGAGAGCCTGACGTGTGCCTTTTGAGAGAAATGCACCTTACCTGAGGATCGGTTTGTATTCTGGTTTAAAGGAAATTTTATCAGCAAGCTCAATTTCCTAGGGATCAAAATGTGAATTAATAAAGCACCTTGGATCTTTGGGCAAAGGCAGAAGTGATCCAGAATCTTTTCACAAGAGTGAAATTAATATTTGCACATGCTCATCATGAGTAATAGTATTTCCCTTATATGTAATTTTTCCCAAAGCAAAGAGCTTTACTTTTAAGACTGACATGTTTATGCAAGGTACAACTTCACACTATCCTTCACCAGAATTTGCACAACTTGTTTCCTATAAAACTGCAAATAGGTATTATAGCATTGACTTTAACTGGGTGTTTAGACTTTGGTAACAGAGATCTGCTGGAGCATCTTAGAGAGAAACAGCGTTTCTCTACTGCTGCTCTGATTTATTTTGCTGGACAAAGCTGAGCACTGTGTCAGGAGAGTTTGCAGGTCTTTCCCAGAGTCAAATTCTAATCTCAGTTCAGCTAATTTGCATCAGTCCCTCTGACCTCCAAGGGAGCAGGACTCAGCTCTCCACTGATAATATAACTGCAAAGACAGGTTAAGAGAAGACAGATGTTTCAATTTCGTTTGGACAGAGGTATAAAGTTAAAGCCTCACAAGAACTCTCTCATTCTGTTACTGTTTTTTGCTTGTAGAAATTTCTTTTCTGTTTGCAGTTATATTTATGAACTGTCACTAAACAAAGTAAGTGTACAATACAACAGGGCAATGGCTGTCTGGGACTGGGAAGGGAAAGCACACAGAGCAGAAAGCGCCCGAAGAAACTCAAGATTCCTGTTGCAGTAGAGCCATTCCTGCTGTGAAAGGTCCAAAGAACAAAGAATCACACAGAGACAGATTTGGGTCTAGAAAAAACACAGAGGATGGCAATCACTTGGGAGTATTAAAAATGGGAGAATGAATCAAAGCTTTTCACGACAAGGTGTCTTGGTGTGAAGTGACAAGTCCATTCTAAGTAAGGGCCACCAGGAACACCAGCAAAACCCTACGGAAACCAACAGGAAATGTTTATACCTTAGGGTAATAAACACTAAAAAAGCCTGTTGTTTAACCTGACAAACTTTATATACCCCTGTAAATGAACCCCCTCTGTGGCCCCTGTTTATGTGTGTACCTACACAGCAAGCTGCAGCAGTACAAAGCATGGTAGAGCTGGGTGGGCAGAACTGGGGGGTGTTGTACATGATTATTCCAGTGCTTTAATGGTTTGCATACTGGCCAAATATCTCCTGGAAATTCAGGCTGTGTTTGCAGCTGCCTGAGGACATAGCAGAAACTCTGCTGCAAGAAATCATTCCTATCAGTTTATTTGTATATGATTTAAAACATTTATACAACTAATTCAGCCACTGCATTTCCAGTATTAAAATACAGAAATGTGCATTTGCATAGGAAAAATTGCAGTACTATAGTGTGTGTGTGCATATATACTGCAGTATGTATATATATACACACCCATACATATTTTAATACTGGAATATCAGGCTGCCAACTCCAGCTCTGAAGGAGTATTATTTACCTCATTATCTTATTACTCACAGCTTTAGGATGAGACCTTCTACAAAATATTGAATAATTTCTGTATTTTTGCTTCTGATGCCTATTCTAATGCCTCCAAATTCAAAGACTCTCAGAAAATGTTTAGTGGATTTTCTTAAATGCCTCAAATAAGACAACTTATCATTCCCCTTAAGTGGAATGTCAGCTGAAATGTGGTTACAGAAGTCACGAACTCCACAGCAGGACTCAGACCCAGCAAGGAGAGATGCCAACTCATTGGCTCATTAAAAACTGTTAGGCAATGATCCTAATAGAATCTGCTGTTCATTTCTTACACAGAGACAAATGCACACATTATCTCCCCACCAAACAGCCTGAGCTTCACACAGTTATGACATTTCTGTCACTAAGGGCAGGCTGTGTCGAGAGCTGCCCTTGCTGAACGGATGCAACGCTTCTTTTTCTTGCTCCTTTTCTCTCAGTGAGGAAAAGAGTGGCTGCTACATGGATGTCTCTTCCAAATTGTCTTAATGTCAGATGCAAAGACAGGCAACATCTTTGGTGGAGAAAAAGAAAGCTGTCATTTATGAGATGCCTGCATACTCACAGAGTCTGGATCGATCGCAGAGGTGCAAAGAGCCCCTTGCTGATGGTCTGCAGTTTGTTGTCATAAAGAGATAACAGTTTGAGATTATGCAGACCTTGGAACGTGTTTACCCTCAGGCAGTTGATCTTGTTGGCATTGAGAAGCCTGAAAACAGAGAAAAGGTTTAGAATTCATTAATCTTGTAATAATCAAGACCGGCTGAACTTTGGGGTTAAATCTAAAGAAAAGATACTAACCCAGTCACCAAAACCAAACCACAAGTAAAGGCTTCATTTGCCTGTTATATTTAAAAGCTGAACAGCCCACAGTCAACATAAGTACCCACACAGCTGGGGAATATAGAGATATATAACAGTGCTAGCCATCCTAAAATGCTTTAAACCTGGGGTGGCTTGCATGCCTAGCCCTCTCCCAATTTACTCTAAATTCTACACAAATATTTAAGGAAGCCTTCAGCTTAATATACACAAGAATAAAAATTACTCCCCACTTTGCTATTCTGTGCACACACACACACAGCCCACGAGGAGAAGAACTCTTATTTTTCAATTTTCTCTACCAGCAGCTGTCTTAAGTCTAACTGAAATTCTGGGAGTTTGAAATCTTTTGATAAGGACTGCAGGGTTAATTTGATCACGGAAGATTAAAAATCTTTCTCCTGGGAGACAAAAAGAGAGAAGTGTAAGGTCTGGGCTAAGACTTAGTGAAAGGAAACTCAGTTCCCACCCAAGGACAGCCAGGCAGGGGCCCAGGCTGCCACAGGAGCTGTGCACTCCCTGTCCTTGGAGGTTTTCAAGATGACACCGAATAAGGCCATGAGCAACCTGCTCTGACCTGCTGAGGTGGTTTTGCTTTAAGCAAGGTGTTGTGGTTTGACATGGAAGGGGTTTTCTTGCAAAAAAGTCTTTCTGGTTCTGATCAGAACCAATCAATTGTCTGGCTTGATTATTGGCAAGTTTTAAGTTGGAGCCTGTTTTGTTTTCTCCTAATTCTTATTTCACAGAGGTAAAATAAGTAAGTAAGAGATGATCTATTGTCAAGTGATCACTCAAGGTCCCTTCCACTCCCTACTGTCCCACAATTCTACAATTTCCAGTTGCACCAGAGGCCCGTGCAGTTGTGGAAAAGCAGTACAAAGGCAATTTAAATACTATTAAAAAAAGATATATATTTTACATCTACACAGCAATCAGCTGGTGGAACTAATTAGGTCAGCTGGAAAATCTTGGACAGTACTTGTGCAAGTTTTCTTAGATCATCCATCCAGTGTTCTGCCCTGCATAATAAGTATATAAAAACCCAACAACAAGCTGCATCCCCTGCTGAGACAATCAAACACAAGAACACTTAATTTGTCACTGTCTTCTGCATAGGTGGTATTTTGCACTCAGAAGGGAAAGAGGCAGGAAATTACCTATTCTTCTTAGCAAAGCCAAAATCCACATCTTCAGACAACTACCAGCCTGAGAAAAATGGTAAATTGCAAACAGTAGATGTTGTTAACTCAGTTCTTTTGAACACAAAATTCTTCCCTTGTCAATGGGACAAATATTGCATCACTGTGGCTCTCTCTGGGGCAGTACACTGATATGAAATCAGAAGACAATTGTGTTTATAGGCAAAAAGGAATACAATCCTCTATTCCTCAGCAAGCAAAGGCATCCCCTTAAAGACATCTCTAACAGCCCAGGGAGCTTCCATTCTCAACAAACTGCACAGGCACCACCAGAGACAAGAGGGCAGCCACTCAGGAAGAAATGAAAGCTTGATAGCTGCACATGATGCTTTTCTTTTCTTCAGAAAGTAATTCAGAAGATGCTTCCTCTGCCTTTACACTCCTGAAACCTTTGGAACACCACACTCTCATTGCAGTTCTCTGCTCCCACTGTTGTTTTGGCAGAGCCTCGTTACTGCAGCCAATGGCCAGAGTATTAGTGATACACAGGAGATGCAGGCATACTTGGGCAGCATGGAGAACTCCAGGAGAACACAAATGCTTTGGAATGAGAGGGCTGCAAAAAAGAACTCCCCTTTCTGGCCTACAGAAAAGTCAGTATTGATTTAACTGAATTTCCTCCTTTACATGTTGAGGAAAATAAAGTTTGACATTACTTAAGACAAACTCCCATAGAAGGCAATGATGGATAAATGAGGTTACATTTTTGCATGAACTAATAGCTAAAACAATTTCATGAAATCATAAGCAGCACTAGAATGACCCCTCTGGAATCTGTATTTCTGTGACACCTAATCCACACTCCTGCTGGCTTCCCCAAAAGTAAAAGGGTAATTTTCCCATTGGGCTACAGGAACAGCTCCTCCTCCTTTACTCCAACTGCTAATGTCATCTCCTGCCTGCTTCTTGCAGCCATTTGTATGTCCAAACCAAAGCAACCTTCCTCCTCTCAGATCTCACACATCATGCACTCCTCTTCCCAGCTTGTAGGGTATCTTGTCCATACAGAAAGGGTTAACAAGGTATTAGAAGGCAGGACCAGGTACTGAATTTTGAAAACCCCTAGACATGCTCTTAGGCATTGCAAACCCTTTGGTTTCTACCCGCTGTCCTTTTGCACTGGTCCCACCTCGATTTTAGGGATTACACAACAGCTTGGGTTGGCTGTTCCTGCCCCATGACAGAGGCTTGGTCCCTGAGCTACACAGGAACAACACTGAAAACAAGTATGTATTTCAATTTCTTTTCTAGATGCTGATTTTTTTCCCAGTATTACAGCAATGGTTTATGTTGCAAGCTGTACTTGTAACAAGGCATAAAGCAAAAACAATCTCAGCAATAAGAGAATTTAAAACTGAACTACAATGGTATGTCTACATTCTACATTTCTAAATTTCCAGCAAAAACTGAACTATAATGGTATTTCTACATATCTACTTTCTGCATTTCCAGCAAAAACTGAACTATAATGGTATTTCTACATATCTACTTTCTACATTTCCAGGATGTCCTTTTGTGATGCTTCAGAAGTGCACAGCAGAGCTGCTTTGGGCAGATGCTGTTCCCTCCTGTGTAAAAACTGGGTACAAAGTCTACATTACTGATCCATCCCACTGAATAAATCCTCTGAGCAAAACTGACCTGCAACTGCAGTGAATGCACTGGATTCAGATTCATCTGCCCATTAGTTTCAACAAAACATGAATAAACTCATTGCTGAAAAATACAATTTACAACGTGACGAGGTTTCCTGGCATGGATTTTCGATGACTCTGTTCATGGTGATATAATCTGTGACATTTATTTAGAGCCAAACACCAAAAATGAGAGCAACTGATCCTCCAAACAGCCACAAATACAGAGGCACACACTCTCCTTTAAGCATCAGAGTAATTTGGAATAGAAAAGTGCTTGTGCAGACTGTTTAGAAGTGGGAATTCAGATCCTAACCAGCTTTTCTGAGGTGACAGCACCAATTCTGTGTACCACAGATAATGTGCTCAACAGGTATCCAGGTGCAGCCATAGGGGGTGGATGGTGATGCATTAATGACTTATTTCTGATCAGAATCAATGAAAAATGGGGAAGAAGTGAAAAACTGAGGAAGCAGAATACATCATCCCTAAAAATTTCTTCCTCCTACTTACTTCTAGTTAGATGATGACTTCTGGCCAGAAGCATTAAGGTTCACATTCCTTTCAAAACTCTCAGTTATTTCAAAATATCTGCTATGAATATTTCCCTCTATAAATCTCAGTTCTTTACTTAATCTTTCTTCACTATTCCAGCTCCCCTAATGACATCTAATTATTAATTAGGTGTACAAGGCAGGCCTCACATGGTGCTAAAAGCGGTTAGAAGAGGTTTTTTGAACTAACACAAAGGCAGATGAGAAAAACATATTCCAGGAAGCAGAAACACTGATCTTCCTTGAACACTGAACCAGGCCATAAAACATAGCAAGGGTTCCTTTTATTGGACTTACACCAAAAGAAGGAACAACATTAAAAGGGGGGGAGTCTTATTTTGGCAGGAATTACATGGTATTTATTTTTCACCAAGTCATAGTGAAAGTAAATTCCACTAATTCTCCTGTTTTGTTATCAGCTTGATTGGATGAGATTTACACACGGCCTCCAGATGTGGGGCACCATTCAAAAGGCAGTTAAATATTCAAGTAGAAATAAAACCACTTGCTACCCCAGAGGGGTGATGGATTATTAACTCAAGTCTCCATTTTCATCCCTCTGGATATGTAAAAAACATGAAGAAACCTCTCACAAGCCTTGGACCACCACAGAATACAGAAGAATGGTTAAAGACCTTGTGGTTTGCACACCATTGAAAGCAACGAGCTGAGCACTGTTACAATTCCATGAACCCATTTCCTGAAGAAGTGGATTTGTCCACACACATTGAAATAATAATGTGTTTCAGCTAAGCCCTTGAAATGAATGTGCACTGAATTGGCTCTGTAATTGTATCAGCTGCTCATAAGCACCATCTGCATAATTAAGATGGTCCCATAATTGAATTATATGCCCAAGCACAGCTTCAAGTGATTAACATTTAAATAACATTCTGAACTCCAAACCCAAAATGATTGAAAAAATTGTTTTTTAAGAGCAAATGGGAATGTTTATATGGCTTTTACCCTTAGCCATGTTTGTATTTTTATCTCAGTGAAGTCAAGTAATCAAACTACCAGGAAATAACTGCAAAACTTGGAGAAGCGACAGCAGCCTGGCAGCCTTACACGTGCTGGGGACTGCAGGCTGGTCTCTGGTGCTCCAGGATAGAGCAGGAATCATCCTAAATACATTAGTGAGCCTCAAGGAAAGTGCTGAGGAGAAAAGCTGCACCAAGGCACTGAAAAGCTTCTCTTTTTCACCAGCTTTGTGTTTTGACAGCAACGACAACACGATGAGAATGAAAACGTTTGGCATCCCATGAACTGGCTGGCACATCCCACATGCCAGACTCCACTGGGGAAAAAGAGAACTCACCAGAAAAAACAGATGTAAGAGGCACAGGAGACTTGTAGGCAAGAGAAATGGGTAACAGTTTTGCCTGGGTAACAGCAGAATACAAACTGAACAGACATGACCTTTAGAGAATATCAATAGTTGAAGGCTTCACCTACATTCAGGGGCACTGTGAGGCAGCAAAGAAAGATTTGTCAGCAGAAAGCTTTCCTGAGAATATACAATACCTGTTACATACATCCAGTGCAAAAAAAAATAGCATGTATTTTTCAGAATTTATGAAATTTTCAGGGAATTAAGTGTCATCTTTGATTCAACACCAATTTTCATGGGAGAACAGCTGAAGGGTCAATACAGCAATATCTAGTTAAGCACTTGGCCATCCCAGCAGTCAATGACAAGCAACATCTAATGACAACTGTGTGTGCCCCTGCTTAGTTATTGGCAAAATAATTATATTAAGTTTCAGGAACGTTTTAAGATGGCCTAGACTGGTCAGAGCATTTTGATTGTCTCTCACTGTGTTGAGATATTTAAATATCTACTAAAATTTACATTTTCTAATGTGATGACTGACCACTGAAGAGTCTGTCAGTGCTTCAGTTGATAATAACCAGCATGATATCATCATCATGCTTGCTTAACCAGCTTCAAGTGCTTCTCCATGTTCAGGAAACTGGATGATGGTGATGACAAATTTATTCACAGTAAATTAAAATGAAGAAGTCACAAGCTGATAATGAGTCAAGAAGGAAGTACAGATCATAGTCTGACAGTCCTGTTTTGGTGGGATTTTAAAAAGAGATTTCAGAAACTCCTTCTCTGATCCAAAAGTCTGCAACTCCAGCTGAACACCATCCACAAAACAATCCTGTGGTACTTCTGTTACTACCTGGAGAATTGTAAACACGTGTCCTCACAGCACCCAGACTTCTGCTATTTGAAATTCAGTAGTGTCTAACTTGTGCCTGCAGACAAGATCACAGCTGATTCTAGATAACCACGTGATAATTCAGAATAAACACATTTTCTCAGCTTTCAGTGCTATGAGAGCTAGATTTGTGTGCAATAACAGTGAGGAGAGTTTCTGTCAAGACAGTCCAGCTTGGAGCACTGGCATCAGAGGGGCTGCTGGATCACACTGACGTAGGAATGAGCAGTTCTTTTGGGAAGCTGGATGCAGCCAAGCTACACAAGTGACACAGAAAGGCAGATGCTCTTGCAGTGTTTCATTAGTGCTTGACTGTAATTGTATTTCTGAGTCTGGCAGATGCTGCTCCCTCACTAACAGCAGCTATTGAGTTTAGCAACATTATCACAATAGCAACCTAAATGCAGAAATCTGAAGGAAAAAAGCTTGAGGCAAATGGCTGGAAAGCAATTCTAAAGCTATTAAACAGCATTCTGTCCTGGCCTAGAAGGATGAGGGTTGCAGAGTCTCTGTGCTATAGCCAGAAATATTCTGAGTAATCAAGAGAAAAGCTCATATGTCATTTTGCTAAGAATTTAGGTTCACAGAACCCAGAAGTGACACAGGTTGCAAAGGAGCTCCAGGTCATCTGAACCCCACTCAAAGCATGACCCATTCAAGCACAGTTATTCCAGGTCACAGGACAGTTCAGAATTCCAGGAAGCTTGAGTGGTTCCTTGCCCTGTTACGCTGCCAAACCAGGATGAGTTGCAAGGTCACACTGGGTTGCTCAGAGCTTTAGCCAGTCTGGTCTTTAAAACCTTGAAGAACAGAGGATGCACAGTTTTCTGGGCAGCCTACTCCAACTGTGTGACATCACTGGGAAAATGTTTTCCCCTTACATCTGGTCAGAAGGGCTCTTTTTTTACTGCCTCTTGTCTATTCCCCATGAGAAAAATTAAGAACTCCACAGAACGAAAATATTTCATACATCACTTAAAGCCCAGATCACTATGGGGAAGAGACTACTGTGCTATTGAGGACTTGTAAATGGAAAATTGTACTTTCTTTATTCTGACATTTATGTACTGTTTACATGGCTGGTTAATATATTTAAGTATACAACAGTGCAATGTATACAATGCCAAATATTGGAATTGATGTACATTCTGTTGTTTTTAATACTCTGTGCAAGTTTGTGCATCTCAGCATTTTCCTTGAGATTATATCAAGCCCCAAAAGTATACAAAAAATAATTGGTAGATCATGTTTTAAGCTCTTCAGTACTGGGATTCAATTTAGTTACAAATCAACACAAGCACTTCAAACTTGGCAAACTTGCCATGGAGATACTTTCCAAGCAACCTCACCAGAAAAGAGCAGGGGGATACCAAGTATCTGCCTTATTCACTCCAGAAAAACCAGAACAAACGACAAGTTAAAAAAAAGGTAAGAATCACTCAAACCAAAATTTGACTAATTGAATTTTGGGAAGACTGATGATAGCAGTTTCTGAAAGTACACACATGACTTTTCACTTCATACAAGTCTATTTTAGGGTCAGCTGAAGTTGTAAATATTATATCTAGCTCTAATTTTAACCCAGGTTAGGTGAGGGATAATTTGTCACCACTTTTGACATCACTTTATCTGTCAGTATGTCAGACTTCAGGCACCAATATGATTATTGGTCCTTTCCAAGCACAGCACTGAGTTTTCCCTAATGACCAGATATTTGGGTGAAGGAAGAGAAGGCTGTGAGGATTTGGATTCATTTTTTGAGAGAGGAACACAACTAGCCTCTGATTTTAACATATACCTACCCCAGGAGTAGATCTATGTTTAGCAACATCTAAACAGAGCCCACTATGGGGATTTTTCTTCAGTAAAACCTGGGGATCACAAGCAGAAGCTTTAGGATCAACACGCCTGAGCACCTGTATGATTAGCAACTATGCAAAGTAAATTTCCTCAAGGAAAAAGATTTATTGAAAACTGATACTTGCCAGACATTTGAAAAATGAGACTTCATCCCTCATATTATTCTGCTATACAGCCTCTTTAAACAGTAGAGATTTTATGACAGCTCCTTGTTCCAGGAAATGGAGCACGGTGAAGTGCACGGCTGTAATTAAAAGGCTCCCAGAATGTTTGTTTTAATCTGGTTGCAGGGAGGGGAGTGCATTACTTCGATATGACAAATGCTGGCTCTCACACGGTGCCCACTGCTGAGTGAGTGGGGCTGCTGCTGGTGGGTTTATCTGCCCCAGGGCTGCCCAGAGGGAAGGAGCTGCAGGTCGTGCTGTGCCCCCTGCACAGTGACTGGCAGCACTTTGGCAAGCTCAAGGGCTCCTGAAAGAGCCTGTCCACATTGCCAGGAAACTGAGGGACAGGTGAGCAGGACATTTAAATGTCTTCCACTTTCTAGACAGCCCAAGGTCAGCTGAAGGCTGCCTGGACAGGAGTTCAAACTGTCCACAGCTAATGGTTGTTTGAAAACTTCCTCTGTAAGCTGAAGCCTTTGCTATTCTTTTGGTATTTAAATGCAAGAAATGCAAACAATGATAATTAATCAAACACTATTTCACAGCTTGGATGCATTGCTCCCCCGATAAAATGAAAGTTTCCATTCACTGTATTAAAAAAAAAAACCCACAAAAGCTAAAAACCAATTATCCCTTTCTGGAAAACAACATAGCTCTCTCAAACCCAAACTGACCTAAAATTCTCAGAAGGCACTTGATCCAACCTGCTGAAAAGAAGAATGTATGAGGATAGGGTACAGTAGCTACAGAGCTTTCCATCGTCCTCTCCTCTGGCAACTTCAAAAAGGGTAAGGAAAACTACTCCAAGAAAAGCTTCTGCTCCACAGAACAGATTTGCAGCTGGACTTGAAGAATGGTTTTGCTGCTCTGTTGGTTACCATTACATATTTAAGAAACACATAAGATTTGTGAAATCAGCAAATTCACAAAAAATCCAATTGCAATTATTTTTGTGGGTAATGTTAACTACTTAAGATATTTACTTGTAATGAAAACTTCAGAAACAACATTTTGAATTAAACCCACAGGGTTTAAAAAAAGTCCAACAAAACCACACCCTAATCCCTCAACAAAAAAACCCCAAACCCTTGTATCTAACCATGTCTAGTTATTCTCCTGCCAAATATAATACTGGCTTACCACCTCTTCCTTATAGGGCAGAAATGTGGAATGCTGATGCCAGCCAGGTGGTCTAAAACTTGCTCTGAATTCATTTCCCCTACACCAAAGTCAGACAGGGCACTGAAAGATGTGACCATGCCAGAGGTGAGAATGCCTTTACCCACTCTGGGGCTCCTGACAGCAGTGCTGGTGCCTGAAGGTGTTGGACTGACACAGAACAATTCAGCCAGAACACAGTGGAATAATCCTAGCCTATACTGTGACAGTATATTTAAACTGAAGAATAATTACATCTCTGAGAAACTCTGATGATTTCTGGTCAGAACAATTCATAACAATATTATCTGTTCTGAAATTTCACAGTAATTATTTTTTTCCTTTTTAATAATATATTTTCTATCAAAATAATATTTTTACCTTCTAAATAACACAGGACCCACAAGGACTCTTTTTTTTTTTTTTTCCATTGTGTCCTGTTTTATCATAAAGCCAGTACATTTTCAAAACTGCTCCTGCTCAGGAAATCAGACAGGCTACCAGGATACCTTAATCAGAGTGCTCTTATCAGAGTGTCTCCAGACTAATAAGAAGAAATCCAATCTAGTGCCCACTGAACACTAAATTAGATCTAATCATAGGGCACTCTTCCAATTGTTCAACAGCAAGTCTAAGACCAACGAATGCCATTTATTTTTTTTTAGTAGCCATTAAAATACAAGCAATCCCAGAACAGCTGCTTCAAAGCCACAATCCAAAAAGTTGCAGACATTTGTTTGCATTTAAAGCACGACCATTCAATGCTCTCCTTGCCAAACGATGCTTTACATACAAACATGCTCAAGAAGACCCTGGAAGGCTCCAGGGTCATGGTATTTTGGGAAACCCAAAATGGGGCAACCTACTTAGATCTTCTCAGCTTGAGAATGTTTAAATAGTTGAAGCACACCACCTTTCAATGATTTTCTGGCACACAAATTTTGTCTCCTTAACAAGGCATCAGTTGAACTAATTCTGACTAAAAACAATTGTCTCTTGTCTTAAATATGCACTTCACTGAAAGCCTGCTCTACATGCATGCCAGGACTGTTCCATAAAGGAGTTAAAAACTGCTTAAAGCCTTATGCAAAAGTTCTAGAACCATATTTTATAAGACACCATGACACACGTGTTGAGCGATTTTTAAATTCATATTTTCCTACTGGGAAAGATTCTATCTGTGAAGAGTCCTGGATTAGGCAGAACTGTGTCCAAGTGTATCACTTTAAACTTGTAACCATAAAATAGTTAGGTGGGAAGGACTGTCATAAAACTCAGATTTTTTAAAACATAGTTTTTTTTTCTCAGAGGTCAAAGTGGGACAAGTCCCAGCTCCTCTGCACTTTCATAATTATCATCCTCACACCTGGAAAACCATTCCCAAAATTCCTCTTACTGCACAGGCTGCCATGGAAACACTGAAGTACCAGAAAACTTGTGAGGTTTGGGGCAGGAGAGAGGAAAAGAGCTGCCAGAAGATGCATGTGCACAAGGTGCAGGAACTCAGCACTTCTGTTCAACGAATCAATGTGATTACACAGAAGCTTCTTAGTGTTTAAAATATGCATCACCTCTTTGGGCATCATGGGGGAACTGTCACATCTTCTAATTTGTACAATAATAGCTACTTATCACCTCTTTTGTGTATTATGCTTACTTATTTTATACTTACACATTATACTACTTTTATATATTTATACATAACCTATAGAGTTCACTTACTTAACACAGTACTTATACCTAACACAGTACTTAAACATTTACTAACTTATCCATAAGACAGCAACACACATTTTACTTACTTAACACAGTATTTATAACTAACACAGTACTTATACATTTTACTAACTTAGCCCTAATACAGCACACAGACATTTTGCAACTGCTGTGCATGAATTTACACATTACTTGATTGGTCTCTTTACTTTGTCCAAGAGCTCCACACACACTTTTCAGATAATACAATTGGTTCCTAATCCAGTGCAGCACAGTCCTCTTTATCTATTCCTTGCTGTCTTGGTATTCAGCCTTTCAGCTTCTCCTTTCCCAATTCCAGTTTAGCACAGTTTATCTTTCAGTCCTTGATGCTCCAGATCCAGGCAAGCAGAGTCAAGATGATGGCAGCAACAAACCCCATCCAGTGCTCAGCAGCCAAGTTAGTCCAGGAAATCCAAACACCCAGACAGCACAGGACAGAGAGCAGATACAAACCCCTCTCTCTTCTCTTTTACTGACCCTTCTGGATGGGCTTAAGAACCCTCCAGGAGCTGACCTGCTACACCTGAAGGTGGAGGGCCAGGTGAAGCTGGTCAGGGTAATTCCAGCCTGGTCTCTCTCTGAGGGCTCCAATAGGAGGAATAACTAAAGATGGTTTGGCTGGGGCACACTATCATGATTCAAAACACCTTACAACAACAAGGTGAAGGTAAAACAACGGGCAGCTCCCCACTGCCACAGCTCAGGAACTGTCCTAGACACACCAAAGGGGCTCCTGTTTGTCCTGCTCTGGAACAAGGTGGTCCTTTTCTGCAATTAAGGTCTTTTGGATAAATTACACATCTGAGTAGTCCTTCACTTAGCATTCAGAGTCATTTCAGCTACTTCATTTTACTTGTTTGGCTTTGCTCGTGAATTCTAATCCAAATCTATGCTTACTGTGATGTAGCACGTAAGGGCAGCAAAGGCTGCAATCACAGGGACACATCCAATGGCAACGACAATCTTTGGGAAATTCATTGCTGGCTCCATCAGCACTGTCAGGCTTAAAGTAACATGTCTAAAAGCTACTTCATATTCCATGTTGAATATGATTTACTGTTCTGGGGGGAGTGCTCTATGTGACATAAACCAGAATTGACTCATGTTTGATGCATCACCTTTATTTTCTGAATGCATCATCCACACTGGTAATCAGAACATTAGGGATACACATATTAAACTCACTTCCCTGCTGCTCCCTCTACTGACTGGCTGATGATTCCCTTCTCTCTGAAGGAGTTACTGGTTCCCAATGAGATCATGGAGACAGGAGTGAGTGAAGTTTGCAATTTCACATTTGGCTTAGGAAATTTTTTCTACTCCATTAATACATACTGAAAAAAAATATATATTACCCTGATCATGACTGCAAGTTAAATCCCACATGGTACAAAATACTTAAATAACAATATATTGTGAAATAATTTCTCTTGCAACTAAGCCCCATTTGACATAATAAGAACGTGGAACTGAGCACGAGTTGCAGCAGACCTCTCATGTTGCCCTTTCACTTTCCACAGCAGGTTCTTGCAGCACAGAAGCTTTTTAGGATCCAGACATTCAACCACAAGTGCTAAATGTGCAAAAACAATCAGATGGCATCCCCACCCACGCATCAGCCGGTGACCAAATTTCCTTTCTTGGACCGAGTCTCTCATTTCCTCCCCACACTTAAATCCTCGGTGTCTATTATCCATTATACACACTGTGCTATAAAACTGTTGACACCTTCCTTTTTTAGGTTTTTCAGCCCTTGCCTCCCTCTTGCCTGACACAGAAACAACAGACTAGCACATCCCAGTGAGTCTTCAGTGGGAAAGGTGGTTCTATTAATGTCAGAAGCTGAAAGAACAGTAAATCTAGCTAGTCAGTAAAATAAAGAGGAAGGGATCATACTCACAGCAGCTGCAGAGACACAAGATCATCAAAAAGGCCCTGGGGAATCTCCGTGATCTTGTTTCCATAGAGCACTCTGAAAAATCCAGGAAGACAAAATAAATCTTAAATAACAGCCCAGTTTAGTGTCCTCCCACATCTCTGCATTATCATCTTTATTGATCATGGTGCACCATGCCCAGGATCTGTGGGCATTTCATTTAACCACTGATCTCATTTTCTTTTCAGAGAGCACATGGCATTAAATGAGTCGTTATGATTCAGGCTTCGTCTGGTGTTGGAAAGCATTTTTAATGTAGAAACTGGACATCATCCAAAAACTGTATCTGAAATATTTTTCATTCTGTTAAGGGTTTTTTTTTTCCATCCCTTTTAGAAGTATTTTAGCCACTGAAAGGCACATTGTCTGATGCAAAAACCTAGAATTCTGCCCAGTAATACTGAATTTAAAAGCCAGAGAGCACAAGCTGCTGTAGATAAAATTTCATATAACTGAGTCTCTTAAGATATAGCAATTGGCATGAAATGTGACACAGGCATCATTGGATAAAATATTATGGCTTCACCAGCTGCTGTTACCATTTCAATGAACTAATATAAAGAAATTTATCCTGAATGGGAAATAGACATATCTTTCAGAAACTCAAGAATAATTTAGGTATAGCTTAGTTATAAAAATCAGTAAAGCATTAATAATAAAAATGAGAGTCACTGTGTATATTTAATCAACCATAAACATATGACATGATATTCATTATTCAGTTCTAACATTAAAAATACTTCATTTTTCAATGGAAAAATGCACATATATTACTCTTAGAAATTGAACTAAGGGGGAAGAGAGACAGAACCATCGTTATGCTGAGATGTGTTACCCAGTGATCAGAGCAAAATCATGTATGACAGAACACCTGAAATTCAGTCATGGCTGAAGTATTCACTCATGGCATTGCTGCAGGCTGGTATCATTTGTCAAAACCAGAGAGGGGGGTGAGGAGTTTATGTGAGTCCTGGTAAAAGGGAAGATGATGAGGCTCCCTCTGACAATAAACACCTTAAATTGGGAAAAACAGAATTTCTGGAATTTCTGTGCTCTACATAGGACATGGCAAATGGTTATAAACCAGCTCATTCCAAAACTTTGCTGTTTATGTGTCCCTAAACTGGCTGGCTCCCTCACTTTTTGGTGTGGGACAATAGGCTGGCAATGAATCAAACAGCCACGTGAGGCTTGGACGTTGGCTGAAATCCTGGCTTGCCCTGCCTTACAACGTTTGAAATATTAGGAAGAGTGGAGCCTACTGAAAACCAAACTCTTAGCATGACAGACCATTTCCAGTACCCCCTGGCCTTCCCAGAGCATCACCACTTCAGTTTACTCTCCATCACTCACTGGAGTCTATCACCCCTGTGGGAGTGTTCCCGGATCTGCTCATTGCTGAGGGTAAACAAAAAAACACCATTTAAATACCAAAACCTAAATTGAAACCTAATTTTTCATTACTTTTGCAGCTTAGCAGGAACTGAAGTGCTACTCAAGAATATAATGGTCATCCAGCACTCGACTTTCTCTAAACAAATGTAACCATTTCTCTATCTAGTGGAATCAGGAGGGTGGCTTTTAATGTGCTGCTCCAGTTAGTGGTTTTTGTGAGTAATGAATGCTTCTAAATTTTTCTGATTGTTTCTTAACTTCAGCCTCAGAAGACACACACAATTTCCTATTTCAACAAAATTTAATGCAATAGATGTAGATTTTTATACTCTATCCAAAGCTAGACAGAAACGGTGGCTGGACTTGGAAAGGTTTAACAGGACCTCTCAGAACATTCAAGTCCCTGGATTTCACTGGGCTCTAAACCAACATGTGAAAGGCTGACTCATAGATTTCTTTCTGAACAAAGATGTGTACACCTGTATCAGGAAGCAAGAGCAAAACCACTGCAAATAAAAGATCTGTAAAAGGTTAAAACATGAATGCCCACAGAACCCAGTAAACTTCCTTTTCACCTTCCAGTCTTTCTGAAAAACCTTTCTTTAGCAAGTGTGTCATCTGGACACTGAGGTTAGACTGCAAACTCTGGGATGTCAGAGAAATATCCTCCTTAGTTTTGTGAAGGAGCAGGATCATCAGAGCTGATCAATAATACATAGTACAACAGCAGAGAAGAACTGAAAAGCCAGGTTTTACAAAATGCCCATGGAAAGTAAAAACATCCCCACTACAGCCTAAGGGTTATTCTGGCTAGAAGTAGAACACTTGGGTAAAGTAAAACTTTAAAGAAATATCAGCACTCACATCCTATGTACTACTGAATGCAAATAAAAAAATAAGACCCTCAGAGCAATTTTTTTTCATTTATTTTAAATTTGAGAGTCAGAAGGTCATAGAGCAGTGTGCTACTGAATTTTAAACCTTGAATGTGTTTATACATTTTCTTTATTATTTTGAGCAAAATAAAACAGATCAAAGTAGCTTATAAAATAAAACAAAGCTCCAATTCTAAGAAGCCATGAAAAGGAAAATAAGCATTTTCCAAACTAATTTGGCTTATGTGCATGTGGCACATTAGCATTCAAACAGATTAGCAGCTAAACAAAAGTCAGTATGAGAGCTCAGGCACTTGTCTCTAATTCATATTCATGTTCAGCACTGCACAGAGCCAAATTAGCTAATGCCATGCCTGCCTGCCCTGCCAGGGCTGCAGGCACAGGGCCCTGCTGGAGGAAGTGCAGAGGAGGGGAGATCTGCTCTGCACTGCACTGCAGCTCCTCTCTGCAGCTCCTTATTGCCCTTTAGTGCAGGAAAGAGCACAGAAAGCCTGCTTTGCTCAGAGTTCTCTGCTCTGTTTCAGCCAGAAGAGCTCACTCACACCGAGGAACAGGACTGTGGCTGCCTTCTGGTCCATCAGGCTTCTGCTCTGACCAACAGCTGCTGACATAGCTGGTGGAGCCTGCCAAGCTGGGGGTCCTGCAGCCACAGTGACCCTCCTGTCCTCCTGCCACACTGCCCATCTCCCTGGCCTGCACCCCAGTGCTCCCAGAACAGCACCTCGGGGGGAAAAAGAAACCAAACAAAAACACCCGAGGAGAAAAAAAAAGTTAACTTCAAAAGGCCATACAGCAGGAAACACAACCAATTCAATTCAAGAACTTAATTCCCCAGTGCTTTTACCAGCAGAGGTGAATTTTAGGAGGACTGTCCTTTGGCATTACAAGTTCTAAGAATGGTGCTCACTTGCTTCCCTCACATGTGTTGTAGGGCATGCAGGTGTCCTGGCTAACGTGCAAGCTTGACACAGGAACCCAACCCTTCTTCCATCCCAGAACACCTGACATTTTAGACCCAAAGCATTTTTTTTAAATTAAAAATACACTAACAAAATTAACATGCAATAAAACTAAAATTAGCTCAGTAACCTCTGCCAATAGACAGTCAATCAGTGAATTAGAACGTTTATTAGAACACAAAAAAAATTACTAAGATTTTTAGTGTGTGCTCCTCATTCTTCACTGGCTTCTCATCCTTAAGAGAGCAAGTCAGCCACGGGTCTCACAGATACCACAGTACATAAAGAACAGAATCCTGGCAGCACTGCAAGCATTGGAAATCCCTGGGGAAGCACCCTAAAGAGTCATTATGGATCCGCAACAAAAAGTTATACAAATACAAAACAGTCACAAATGAGGCATTGTGTTTCTTCAGCCTGATTCTGGCATCGTATTTTAATAGTCCCTTAACAATGTATCTATCCCAAGACACACTAGATATTAAATTGCCAATTAAATAATTAATTGTTACTGCTAAACTTCAAGTTTTCCCATTTAATCCAACTGATATTCTAAAATAAAGATTAAACAGTGAAAATAGTCACTGCATGGATTGATCTGCAAGGCTGAGACACACCACACACAGAAAGCACAGGAAGCACCCACAGGCTCAAGTATGTTTTCTTGGGTGAGAATGTGATCAAGCATGGATCAAAACAGCAGCAGGGTCTTAACACATAAAATCTACACTGATTCTTCACAGTCTCTATCCATTCTGACCTCTTGAACCATTTTAAAATGAGAGAATTTGCACTGACTTTACCAATACTTGGCCTTTCAGATGCACTGAAGTTTAACACACCACCTCCGAAGGGCTGTGGAACAATAATTGCTGTGTTGCCTTTATTTTATGTCTCTGTTCCTCAGCCTACCTTACTTGCAAATGTAGTTGCAATTTAGTTGCCTCATTAAGTCAGATCACAGAATACAGAGATTTTTCCCTTGAAGGTGACACAGAGTTTTTTTGAGGTATGAAAGCCTAGCACAGAATCCCTTACTTCAGACCATATGGTTCCCAGCTAAGTGTTCCTTTATTTTGGCTGGGCTGAAACATTCTTACTGAAGTGTCAAATTGTGACTTTATGCAATGTCTTTTTCAGTCCTCAGAATGCTTTTAACTTTCCTTCAGACTGTGAAAACAATTCTTGCTAGGAAGAATTATATTTCCCAAGCTATGTACAATGGCACAGGCTCAATACGAATTCAGGTTTTAAGAAGAGAAGGAATTGATAGGGATAAAAACAGCAATAAATTTCTAATATCTAAAAGAAACTTAGACATGTAATTTTCCCCCCCTGCACTATTTCATATTTCTTCAGAACAGGCTCAGCTAAATAAATCACAGTAAAACTATCCAAAGCAATTTGTTACCTTAAAATAAGTTTGTCAGCTATTGCAATAGACAGTGTTTTATTGCAGATTTCAAATCACCATGAATGACACCCCATACATCCTCACCCAGGAGATGATGGTCTAAATGGGACTCCTATGTCAAAACCTAAGCTGTCTCTTGTCTTTGTGCCCAGGCTGATCTAAGCTTTTAAAGTGTTCACTAGCTTAATTCAGTATATGAACAAAACCAAAGGAATTCTCCCTCTGCAATGATCTAAAACTTATTCATGCAGTTTAACACCCTGAAGGCTTAGACTATTTTGTCATATCTCATAAAATGTCCCCAGACAGTCTGGATATGACTTTCCAAACCTACATTTGTGGGATGTTTACTGACCCCAAGAATAACATTTATCTTTGATACTATTAACAATAACCAAATGCTGATACAATCCTCTCACTGATACCAGACTGATTTCAAGTTGATTAAATGAAAAACTAATTTACTTCAGAAAGTGTGTGCAGAAATCCTGAAACATGAAACTATTCCTAACTTGTTCCCCATGCTCTGGGCTGTTATTAACCATTCCAACTCCTGCAGAGGCCCTGCTAACCATGGAACACAAACACCAGGTACTACAAACAGAGTGGTTCTCAAACTTTTCCTCCAAATCCACACAATACATTCCTGTGCAACCAGCCAATTTTGCCACACTTCTCAATGCAAAGGTACTATTTGCTCTCACGTTTCTATAAAAGAAGTATTGCATGGCAAGACTAATTCTTCCAGCACAACAAGAAGGAAAGGAAAAGCCAGAAAACTATAGGAAGAAGAAGAAAAAAATGCTCTTAAATAATAATCATTCTGGTTCCTTATTCTGTAACAACCAGAAAAAAAAAAAGTTATGTGCATCCCCAAATTGTAGAAATTCCTTGTTCCAAAGAGTCATTACAATAGGGAACAAAATCCCATTGAAAAACAGGCTTATTTTTTCCTGCATGTGGTGAATGGAGGAGTCTTGAGTTCCCTACAGGAACAAACATGCCTTTTTTTGGGTAAATGCAGAGAAAACCCAAGGCAGAAATGGCTGCCTTCAAGTATAAACATTTTGTGACCTGTTTGACTTCCACAGGTGAATGTCTTGTTAGGGAAAATATATAGATTTAAAATAAAAACGTATGACCTTCTAGCACATGGATCACTTAGCACTTTTAAAACATTCAAGTTTTATACATTTTAGAGGAAACAGCTTCTGTTATAAACATTCCCTGTTTTGGAAACTGCAACACACCACTTTTTCTACCATCTCTACCCAAGTACAATAAGGCAGAGTACTCTGAGAAGCATTTCTGCCTGGAAACACCCAGCCAAGCTAACTTCAGAAGAAAGCAGAGTAGAACCCACTAAATATAGGCCTGCATTAGGCAGCCAGACTAACAATGTTGGCTGCCTTCCAGAGGAGCACTCTGGCTCTCCAGACCCAAAGGGAGCTCTGCGATTGCATGCAAGCAGGGAGCAGAGGGAGTAGCACAGAATGGGAATAATGCAGAGGGAAAAAAAGCCAGGATTTTAGGCAGTACAGCAGCACTTCATTTTTAATGGAAACCAAGTTGCTTACTTTCATTTGTGCATTAATACTTTCCCCTCCTTTCTTCTGGTTTGAACTCAGCAAGCTGAAAAGTCCAGCTGCTCTGTACAGAGATTAAACCTCGGTGGTGTCTCATTAAAATGTATGCACCAATCACATCTGACTGAGGAGTAGGAACAATAAAAGTTGCTCTCAGCAAGCTGAGGTTGTATGCAGAGCTGTGTTTCCTCAGGGCATGCAGCTGACTTAAGTTACTGGGGCCTTGGGCACCAAAATAACTGAGCTGCTTAAGAGGGAAAACACTGGCAAGCAACTGTCTCACTTCATTTGGACCTCCTTGTTCTTGCCCCTTTGGCAGTGTGTTTGGGAGGGCTGGCAGCTCCCAGGACTCCTCTTCTCTTGCACTTGTCTTTCTGTGCCTGACTGAGCTGGGCTGGTGGCTGTGGCGATGTTCAGACAAAAGAAGATCCTCTGCTTCTGAGGGGTAGAAACCTGGGGAAGCTTTCCCCAGAGAAACCCAGATTCTGCTGAGCAGCAGATAATCTTGCTCCATAAAGATATCTAGGGCTCAGAAACTGAAAGAACTACAGGGAGCAACCTGCCAGGTCTGGGTGACAGGTTGTGAAAGATGAGGGAACTAACCATGGCTTGTCAACCATGGTTGACATTTGTAAGACCTACCTGCAATGAATAGCAGGGGCAAAACCTTTCAAAAGAAAGTAAAAGCACAGTGGACAACTGGCCCTAGAGGAGGAGGCTGATAATTTCAAGACTGGAGTTGATAATGTCCTAGAAACAAGGCTGCCAAGATGAGAAGCAACTGTGTGTTACAGCTTTGTGTGTCTCTGGTGGAGGGAAACTGAGGCAAACACAGAACAAAGGAAAGACTCAGGCAGTTCCCCTGCCACAGCCTTTGCTGCATCTCATCTCCCTGCTGCAACCCACTGGCATTAACTTAAGCACCATTTTACCCACTTGGATGTAAACATATTCAAACATCATTTACTTAAAGTATCACTTTGGATGACTGGGCAGAGAATACAGAGTCATGTCACTTGCTTCTGTATGCAAGTCGAAACACTATAAATTCCTGCCCAGTTTATATTCTCATTTCCTCTCTGTCCACTCTGATGTGTTTCATCCCACACTCCTGAGGCCACCTGGGGGTATCTGAATTAACTGTGCTAAAGCTGAGTAAGTTCTGCCTTGGGAAGTCAAGCCCAGTGGAAATGTCTTGCCCATCCAGCTCACTCCTGACCAGGAGGTTTGCCAGCACCAGGAAGCTGCAGCACGGCAGCATCAGCAGTAGTTTCATACTGTAGCATTCAGTAAATGTCACTCTCTGGCTGAACTGCCTCCAGACAGCAGTGAGAGATCTGACCATTTCCACAGCATGTTGAATAACACCGCCTGAACTATTCAACAAACACCAGCAACACTTAATATATATTTCTGGCATTCTCCCAGCTGGATTCAGGGCACAAGAAAGGGCCAACCCTTCTGCATTCTTGCTCAGAGGTTTACTGCAACATATAAGTTTAGTACTTAATAACCTTCTGATATTCTTCTAGTCAAAAAAGTATTCAGTTTCTCAGAATTATCCAGTATTCAGAAAATAAAAATATGGCAGCTTGTAGAAATAAACTACAGTTTTTAGAAACTCAGCTGTGTTATATGAATATAATAACTGAGACAACTGAGATAACTGAGATAATTGTTTCCATACTGTCTTTAAAATTAATGCAGGTAAATATCATTCTAGTAGTGCTTCCCTCTTCTCTCAACATGGGGCTTTCTAACACTATTCTGATTTATCCTCAATATGCAGCTTCTGACCTTGTATTGCTCTTTTTACCCATTAAAGCTCAACTGTTTTAATAGTGCTGTGGGTACCTAGGCTGAAGCACAGCTGCATGGAAATTCACCTTGGTCCTAAATCAGTTTTGTGTGTTCTATAAAGAGAAACAAATGGCTGTCATGAGATCCCACCTTCCTTTTATCTTCTGTATGAAATCATATCTTAGTCCTTTTCCAGCTTAACAAAGTAGTAATTATAGCTAAGATGTATAAACTTTCACTTATGGTTAGGTCCTTCCCTAACTAGTTTGAAGAAAAAAACCACCAAAACCTAACACCACCACCACAAAACCACAAAACCTCCCCCCCAAAAAAACAACCCACCAAAAAACCAGCAAACCAAAAAAGCCTCACACCACAAAAACCAAATAAACCAGAAAACTCCCAAGAGAGGGTAATTTCTTTACTATGGAAGAAAAATCTGGTATGGAAGTATTTCCCCAGCTCTCCCCTGATTAACAGCAGCAATCAGTGTCTGAGCTAAGGTGAGGTTTGAGTGCCAGGAGGAGTAGGGGAGCATGGAGCAGCCTGCAGGTGCACATGTACAGTAGGTTGAATAATGCACTGACTTGAAGAAGTGCAGAAGTCAGCAGCCTTACGAGAGGCTTGCAGACAGTCCTCCTTTCTAAACTTCAACACCAATTTTTCATTTACAAAAGATCAGATGCTTCACACAAGCTGGCAGTTGCACACAGAAACATATGTTCCCCCAGACAGCATATTATCATTTTTATTCCTCTTACATGCAAGCTCTCCCCAAATGCCCATTCAGTTCTATTTTCTACTTACAATGAAATGAGAGATTTCAAGCCTTTGAATGCATCAGGTGCAATGTCGGTTATTTGATTCTTGCTGATGTCTCTGTAAAGAGAAAAAAGGATTAAAAAAAGGTTAGTAAACAGGAATCTGATGAAAGTGTTTTAGCTGTAGCTTATTGGAAGAACACACTTGATATAAAACCAGAAATAAATGATCATATTATCTCAGAGAAATGATGAACTATGTCAGGGCAGAGATAGGCAAATTCCAGGAAGGATGAGAAAACATCAGTCAGTATGACAGGACACAGCCTCAATAGAGAGCATGCCTCTTAATATGGTCTTTCATTTTATGGACATGAAGAAAAAGGTTTTCATGAAGAACAACAGTGATGTTGATAAAACCATCCCAAGACCCATTAATACTGGAGATGGCTCTGCCACCCTGTGAGGTGGCCCTCAAGCACAAGGAACAGCCCATGAGAAAACCTAAGGGTTGTCTGAGTGTTTAAATGCAGGCATGGAAGGCCAACTTTATAGCAGTACAGAGGATCATGCAGACTGCCCAGCCCCTGGTCCCAAAGCAGCACCAGTGTCCATGGGCACCTCAGCACTGTTCCACTGGGGTCTGGGCTTTAATGGCCTAGAGAAAAAAAGGAGCTCAAAATCCACCATGGCCTTGATCTGGTGAGGTTTTCAGACACTGGGGAAAGCCTTCAAGCATCTGAATGGGAACTGTGGAGCTCTGAAGTCAGCAGCACTGTGGGGACACCCAGTGTGCTGCAGACCCTCTCAGGGAGCCCACAAGATTCCACCCTTTTGGCTACAGTGTGGGAGGGATTCAGTATTGCCTGCTGTATCCTTAAAGTGTGTTCCTGGTTTGGAAAACACTCTTCAATTTGAATCATAACCAGCCAAGAACACAAATACAGACTATGCCAAGGTAACGTGATACAAGGAGCCTGATTTACTACACTTGGCACTCAGGTGCTCAGAGCTGGATGCCCCATTGTGACTGTCACTGCCATCCAGATTTTCTGCCCATGAGTTCAACCAGGTGCTGAGCTGGGACATGACTTTCCACCTTGCTGCACTCCCTGACAGCTGATATCAGCTTGTACCAGTAGTATCAAATCTCTTCACTGACAGCTGAAGCAATATGGAATTTCATGTACATCTTCACTGATATCTCCTCTGGGGCACATGCTGTGGATCCAAGTATACTCTAAATAAACATGACTTGAATGAGAACTTACTAATCAGAAAGTAAGGTTTTCCATTCTCTACATCTTTTGAGCTACAAAATAAGTTGGTTAAAATTTTAATGAAGGCCTCTAACTCTTTTCAGATCTAGCTACGTGAAGTGGGATTTTTTTGTTTGGTTTTCTTGGTCCCTTTCTAAAGCTTGATTCTTTTTTTAAAGCTCATAAAGGATTGCTCTGCCAACATCCTGCCAAGCAGGACAGAATTCATGGAAGGTTTTGGTTTTGCAGCTCAACTTACAGCAGCCAAACTTGCCACCGTGAAAGTAGGAATATTTATTTTAATTTTTACATAGATTTTAGTGAAACTTGTTTAGACTAACTGCTGCTCTTTATCTAGTAAGCAGAAGTACGATATGGATCAGTCCTATGTATTTATTGAGGAATGTATTAAAATCTGTTAAAACCATATGAAAGGTGAGTTTGCTCAACAATGCCAAGCATCTGAAAAGGGACATTTAGTTTTTGAAAGATTTCAGCACTGTTTTACTGCTTTGCTACATCTCAACCTTTCCATTCTGCCTCTCTCCCCATGTCTGGATGTTAATGAGTGTATAACTAATGGTGCCTGAACGTGCAGAAATGCCATGCTGGGCAACGACACTCTCTCACTTCATGCAGATGCACTACAATCAGCATTAGAAGATAATTAGACACATTATTTCCTTTCCATTAGAGCCCAAATTCCACTGCTGTCATATAAGGAGGTTCCATCTCCTTCTGACTTGACTGAGAGAAAGGGATTCAATTTTGTCCTTGTATTTTTGTTCCCTTTGTTAGGCCTGATCTTGTAGGATTATACTATTCTGTCTTTCATTTACATCAAGACAGAGAAAGGCTTTTCTTAGCTGCATGACTAAGACAAATTAGATGACATAAGGCTCCTTTTCATAGTTTAGGGTATCTCTGAATCACTCAGGTGAAGTGTGCCTCTTCAGCTGGAAATATAATAAAATTATTAGGATTCCACTCAGGCAGGGATGACATCAGTCACCTCTGACAGGCAGAGATGACCCTGCACCTCTGACAGCATGGTTTAAACCTCTGAAAAGGTTGTTGCACACCTTGGAGGGTGGCTGTGCTCAGTCACCAGTTAGGGACATAAATTGGCTTTGACTTTGCACCAGGGGAGCAAGGATACCCTGCAAGTTGCTGAGCAACACATGACTGTATGGCTTAAATGTCTTCACTGTAAAAGGTTTTGAAACAAAAAAGATTTATTTTGAGATGCAGCCAAATGCAAAACTATTAATAGCATTGGCTGAATATTCTCTTTGTAGACTAACATTATTAAAAACAGATTACTTGATTATGTCTAATAAATAAAATGGACGGTTCTCATTTGACAAGAGTACTCAGCAAAATCCATGTCATATATGGTTTAGTTTTTAGAAGCTGCTTAAAAATGTAGCAACTCCACAGAGCTACTGGGAAGCCTGTGAAATCTCAATGTGTTTTCTGCTAAAATGTGGTAAAATTAATCTGACAACATGAAATGCCACTACAAGCATCAGAGCTAGAGAGGTGCAACCACATCTTTTAAAGTTATTCCGTGTACTTGGCTCTTCCTCTTGCTCTACAAACTTGTTAGTCAAAAGCCTCAGAAGAGCAGAGACAGGAGATGTGGGTAATTATGATTAAGTGCAAGACAAAATAGATTTCAGTTCCTTTACTAAAACTCAGTCACCAAAATAACTCTCATCCTAGAAGTTGTTGAAGAGACATTCTAAACAGCAAACTTCAGCTATATGCAAGTGTAACACTTGAATTAATATACATTTTCTGCTATCATCTTGACCTAATAATATCAAGTCATATCAAGATTATGTTGGACAAGTGGATCTAATTTAATAATTAATCTCAGTTATCCAATTAGTTAAGGAAAAGAAACTTCATTATCTTGCAGGAAATGCTCAGTTAAAAAATCAAAATACAGAGTACAGAGTTGCAAATGAGGACTGCTATCACTATTTTACATGTTTATTCACCAGAAGGAGAAAAATACAATATAGTTTACAGGGTTATGCTAATACTATCCTCTGAATGAAAATAAAATATTATTATAGTAGTTAATAGTAATAATAGCAACAGTTATATTAATGTTCTTCATTTGTACCCTCAGTAGGGCATCCATTAATTAAATTGATAATCTTCCTGCTATGGCACTGCTCATTGAAATCGAAGTGACAGAAATGAAGAAAGGCCAACAACTTCAGTGATATTGAACATATCCTTCCTCTAAAGGAAAAGGATGGATGATTCTTTTGTTTTAAGAGATAATATTTTTTCCAAAGTACATTTTTATGTTAACAGGACTAGGAATCTTGAAAAGATGGTGTCAATAATCTCTTTAAATACTAAAACAAATGTCCTCAATTGAACTATGTGAAACAGACCTGTTGTTCAATTCAGAGCCTCAGAACAAACCTTTAACAAGGTGGATAAACAAATGGTAAAACATCATGTTTGCTATGGGACACTGCAGCCCAAATACCTGTCCCAAGCTGTCCCACAAGATCCTGCCACAGTAACTAAGCTTTGGCACAGATCATCTGGCACAATAACTTATTATCTAATTATGAGTTCAGATCTCAATGAGTATGCCAATTATACCCCAAAAAGCTGTTAACACAACTTGCTAATGGAATTCTGCTGTAAAATTTGAGCATTAATCACTTCACATAGTAAGTGCTACATTGGATTGGGCAGCTAGTGCCATTAAAGAATATTTTTTTTGATCAGCTCCCATAAAACCAGGGTTTGCCAATCAATGAAAAATGAAAATACAGTAAAACACTGCAAAAATCTAAAATTAGTCACACCTTAGAGTTTAATAATAAGAAAGTTACAAGTTAGGTCACTGAAAAGGGATCCATCATTATTCACTGAAATTACCATCTTACTATCCAATACAGGACTTCTTTAAAAATACATACAGCTATATTGAAAGTGAGACAGAAGAATAGAGACCATCTAAGATGGATGATTTGACCTGTTAAATATTAAGATCCATATTTACAGCTCTTCAGCTCTAGGAACTTGCCAAGTTTGGACTGGAAAACACAGCAGTTTGGCCCTCAAATCAGTGGTATGGTGCAAGCTCATTCCAGCTTCCCAAAGCATCAGCTATCTGATAATCCTGTGTCTTCTGTGAAATGAGCTGACAGTGTCTTACTTCCAGTGTTATTCATATTAGAGAAGACCTGCAAAGGCACTTTTCCAGCAGCATTAGCACTGAGCTACAAAGCCTGAATGACTTTTGGAAGTTACTGCTCCAGTGGCAACATCAATATCTCCATGTTGAGCTGAAGTAGGGGTAACTTCCCTTACCATTACTTGTGTCATCGTGCAACTGTCACATCATCTCTCAGACATCACTCAAACATGAAAGAAAAACCTGACTGGGGGAATGCCCCGTGTTATCTGCATGACAGCACTGCTACACATCAGGATTATTTTTTTTTAATCCACAGAGAAAACACAAGAGGTAATAAAAGAAAGAATTATCTGGGTATCTACTGGTGATTAAGTGACAGAGAAAACAAGCTCCAGCAGGTTTCTTTTGTTTTCTTGTAAACAGTCAAATCATTTCAACATCAGGACATCAAAGGCACTACAAAAAAATCCTCACTGCTCTGCAAGCCCATCACTCCTGCTGTAACTGGGGTCAGCCACCCTGACGTGCTGCAAACAGGCACCAGCACAGATGAGAAAAACCCAGAACTTCAAATCTTTTCTGAGAAAGCACATTTGAAGTTTGAACAGACTAACAACTAATTAAATCACATCGTTTATAATAGGAAGTGAAATTAAGCATTATTAAGGATTTCATGCACTGCTAGGCATCCTGAACCAAATTCCATTTTTGCTTACTCTCTGAAGAGATGATTTGTACAATCCCCAGAGATTTCAACATAGAATTGGCAATATGTTTCTAAAATGAAGATATTGAACTTGAAGAGAGAAGATTCATGATTGCTCTTGCATACTGGTGTTATTAAAACTTACATTCTCTTAAGCTTCTTGTACTGGGTGAAAGCTCCAGGGGGAATGATTTTGATGAGGTTTTGTTCCAAACGTCTGGAAACAAACAAAGCAATATACATGTTAACTACAGAGCTATAGGACAGGAGTCACGTTAAATATGACAACACATTTTATATAAATATAAAGCAATTTTACAGGGTTTTATGCAAAACACGTTTTTATTTTGAAGTCCACTAAATAGAGAAAATACTGAGAAAACTACTTAGAAAAATAAAATAATCTCTTTGCACTAAATTGGTACAGAAAAAAATGCCACAAGCTAAAGAAATTGCACTTTTAAGGTTCATGGAATTAATAAGGCATACTAGGCATATTTTAAAGTTAAGGTGGAAAATAGAAAATACAGATGCTTTCCTTGACTAGCTGTTGTAAATATAATATAGCTATCTAAACTGAGAGTTAGTCTAGGCTATGACAGCTATGACAGTAAGCAGATTAATAATACAATCAGACCAGTTCAGGAGCAACAACCTGTGGGAACATGCCAAAAACCAAAGTGAATTCACTGCAAGATTAATTCAGATTTTTAAGAGGGTGGGGAGTATTTTATGTTAAAACAGTAAAAAAAAGAACTGCATCTTCCTATTCCAACCACCAAATACTTAAGTTTTTCTAAAATATGGTCCAGACTACATAAGAAGGCTGCTGTTTTTATTTCCAAGATTTGGCTTAAAAGAAGTATTCTTTATGAAGTACCATAAATGCATGTATCACTAACATAAAATGCAAGCAGCTTTAAGATACCACACACAGCAACCACTGAGACTAATTTCCATTCCTTCCCAGTAGTACTTTCTAGTATTTGTCAGCAAGTTCCCTGAACTCCTGCTATGAGGAATGGCTTCTCCTCAGATGAACTCTAAATGTTCGTCACAATTGGAAAAGTAAAAGTGGATCCTCAAACAACAAATTCCACTTACCATGGTGGAACTAAACTTCTACTGAGTTGGGACTGAGACCAAAATGTGGTTTTACCTTACTCTTAGTTATTATTGGAAAGTTGTGTATTTTTTCCCCAAAGTGTCATAAAAAGCAACAGTTTAAATTGAAAAAAAAAATCTGTGGTTGAAAATGGCTTAGAATTGAAATACAAAAACATATTGGAATGATGGAATGAAGCACTCTAGTCATTTCAAGTTGCTGCAGCAATGCAGAGGGGAGGAAAAAAAAATTTAGAACCAGGAATGACGATAAAGTGAAATGTGAGAAGGGAGAAGTAAATCAAGGTTTGTAAAGTACTGGGGAATAGCAGAGAGAAAACATGTAAGCTCTCTATCCCTCTGGTGATCTGTGCTTTCATAAACAAAAGAAAAAAATCCCCTTGAAAATAAGATCATTTGCCAGCTCATTTATACTCTAAGAAGCTATTTAAGTACAAATATTTTGATATTTGCACAGTCAACTTATACAGCCAATGTGCTCACCCTCTTTTATTTCTGTAACCATCTATTTTTCACAGGTTGTGATCAGAGTTTTAATTCTATTCCTTGTTTTGTGATTTGAATTAGAGTCTGAGATTTCCCTTCCAGTTGGTCTAAATATAACACGCTTCATTTCTGGCAAGTCCACAGTGAAATGCAAATTGCTGTGAGCTCCAGCACGCCACTATTGTTGGGTGTTTGTCACCAGAATTAGCAGCACACACTCTTCCCATAAAGGCTTTTTGTCAGCTTGCCAGCCGGGTGTTTAACTCCTCCCAAGTGTTTCTGTGCAGACACTTCTAGGAACAAAAGAGGGTCATGCCTGCCTGATTCCCTGGCCCCGGCGATGGAAATTGGGAGTTCACCCACCCTGCACACCGGGGTAGCACAGCAGTCCTTACAGGGAAACCCAAATACAGGGATGGGGGGGAACGTGTTGCTTTTTACAACATTCCAAGGCAATTTTAGTGACTCAAGGGTGGAAATATACACAGAATTTTCTCCCCCCAATAGGGTGAAAAAAATAATGCAAAATTGGAATAGCCACAGGTCCCAAGTAATAAAAAATTAAAAAAAAAAAAATTAAAAAAAAAGGACATTTCTAGAAAAAGTGGAGAGGAAGACAGAAACAGGAGTTTAATAACTCCTTCTTCTGAAGCTACCTAGTGAACTCTTCACCTTCTTCTACAAAATCTGGAGCAGATGGCCTGTACAGAAATAGATGGACAAGGCTCTTGTTATCTGCTGCTATATTTTCACCATAGCACCTGACATTTTTTTATTCCATGAAGCCCTTTGCAAAGGAAGGATTAAAGACTGCACAGAACATGTTCTGCTCAGTGCACTCCACCCTGCAGATGGTACCAGAGGAGCACCACGGGCTCTCTTAGGGTGTGTTTGCAGGTGGGCTCCAACTTGGGCACAAAACAGAGCAGGAAGTCCATTGCTGCATTAATTAAGCCTGTGGCACTAGTCTGACTTCTCTTTACTTTTTACATAAATGCATGTTACAGAATGGCAGACACAGCCTGAAAAACACAATGCAGTTGAACAAGTAAAATAAGAGAAAACACAACGTTTGCATTAATACTTCACTCTTTCACCTCATCTTAGCCCACCCATGACAAGTTGAGTACAGCAAAGGATTAAAAATCTCCAGAAACTCGAGGTTCTGCCAGAAGGAGTGTTGGCAACTTCAGGGTGATGAAGGCTTAATTAGAAACCATATAATGGGAAACTGCTCTAGAGGTGCCATCTTTGAAACAAAGTCAAAAACAGTACTCTTACCTAATGTTGTCATTTTTTCCTCCAAAAAGTGAAAAAGGGCAAATTGTACAGCCACACTTTATTTCAGAGAAGATTACCTAGGTTACCTAGAACACCACCTTTGGAAAATTGTGTTTTTATGGTCTATCCCTACACTATGGAGTGCTGTCATACACTATAAAACCATCTCTGCTAGTGCAAAGCAACATCTGGGATTCCATTTTTTGAGGGTATTACCAGAATATACTATAAAATAATTTTACAATACATTTGAGAAATCTGTACAAGGCAGACAGTCCTAAAAGGCTAAATTTTGATAATTTAAACTACTACATCCCCTCCCATTTAAGGTTTCATACAACTCAATAACATTTTTCTTGATTCTCCTGTGGTATTTCATATTCAGATCTATTTAAGAGACTGGCCAAGTGGAATTCACAAAATTGATAAAATGAATTGGCCATGTTCAAACTCCCAGTGGCTTTTGTTCCTCCTTTGTTCCCCGTGTGGCTGTGCCATGTTGCCTGCTGCCAGCTGAGTGCTGAGATGAACTGAAGCACATCTCCCCCCTCCTGACACACAGCAATGCTCTGTCTGCCTCTCCGAGCTTTATTTTAGAGGCTTTGACAACAACATCAAAGGACAGGAACAATTTCCTTTCTCTTTGCTAATATATCATCAGAGATTGGAAAGTATGAGGGCCCAGTGGATTCAGGTCCATTTTTTCTTGTAATAACATGATGCTGGATAGGATAAAGTCCTCCTTCTTCCCACTTTTTTTAAATGACTTTGCAGCAATGAGAGCAAAAAGTAAACATATCAGAGAAAAAAACCCAAGACAAACACGGGGAAACCATGCAGTTAAAGATGAAAAACTATCCCAGGGTAAAGAATAAGCACTTAGATTCCCATGCTAATCCATCTCAAAGTTCACTGAGGTGCAAATCTTTTCATCACTTCCTCCTGTGGCGCCTGTATTGCTCACGCCCAGGATGGCAAAATACAAAGGAAAAAAAAACTCTGCTTAACTGGGACTTAGCAGAGCCAGCTCACACTCAGGAGTGATGAAGCCATTCGTCTTGAAGAGTGATTCCCCCTGCAGAGTTGGGGAGACAGACTTATTAATTTGGGCCTTAACTATCTCACTTTCACTGAGGGAAAGAAAGAATTTGTTATTTGGGTCTCTAATGGAGCAGTTTGCTAGCAATTTTCCCATTTCAAACACTGTTTCAGCTGCTAATGTGCAATGTTTTGTCAAGCTTACCTACCCATAACATAGACAAATCACCACCTTGGAGAAAAAGAGAGGGAGTGAAGCATCAGCACTGATAATTCTCAGCTGTCAGATGAATAGAGCCTACAAATGAGAGAGCCACACTCTATTAATGGTGCCAGAGCTCCTGCCTGAGCTGTGTCACAAAGGTCCCCCTGCATGGGGCAGGCAGGGACTCTCCTGCTGGCACACAGAGAGCGAGAGGATGAGCCACATTGCTGCCTGGGCCGGGGGCTCTGCTGAGCTGGCATGGCTCAGGCTGCCAGGAACCAAACCCCCAAGAACCAAAGCCACCTCTGAGACTGAAAGCATGAGCAGAGCAGCACAAACCCGTGGCACACTGGCAGCTGGCAGGACACACAGCCTGTGTGAAGGGTGGTGGGAAGGGCAAAACCCTTGTTTTCCTCCTGCCCTATAAGCAAGGAACTGGTTAAGGACTATGTGGGGGAAAGAAGGAGCATTTGCATCCACCACGGAGACAAAACTCAAGGCTGGGAGAACAGTTTGTATTAGGAAGGAGGAAATTTCTAGAGCACATAATCAATCCAGGGACTGACAACAACTGGATTATAAAAAAATCTACTTGGACCATTATTTTATTTTATATATTTCTCATAATATTTTACATATTATTTTATCTCATCTTTTTGCTTTATTTTGCATTTTATTGTACCTTCATCTCATATTTTGGACTCTCATATCTTATCGAGCATTTTGGATTCTGATGAAGAAAAGTCCACAGCTATATTTTCAGTATTCAAAGTGAACAAACCATACTTAAATTCTGGTCTTCTTACTGCAGATATGAGCTAAATCGGATCCCTGCCCTGATGCCTTTCTTGCCTCCTCATCTGAAACACAAGCTTTGTTCCTACAGGTGTGGGTAGCTGCACTGAGGTATTTACCCAAAGCCAGCCCTGGATAGGAGGTGCCCTGGCTGGGGAAGGGGAGGAATCCTGCCCTGCAGTCCCACAGTCAGGGCCTGAGGCTCATTCAGCAGCAAAACACTCAACAGCCACAGGGAAAGGCCTAACCCTGCAGTCCTGCTGCTTCAGAAAGTGCTCACGGACCTACATCCCAGGGAACAGCTTCTTGTGTCTCCAACCCCTCAGTCCTCAAGTAGAAAACAAAGTGCTTTGGGATGGCAGGACACTGAGGACTGTAGATGCCTGTGCTTACTGCTTGTTTTAACAGTGACAGCCTCCAACCTCCACCCCAGCCACACTCTACCACCCCTATAACAGCCCTAACCACACATGGTCCTCCAAGCCTTTTCTACTGCTGCCATTCATCACACACCAGAATGGCTTCCAAATAAAATTAGTAATATGCATTCTAAATTCCTCTTATGGAGTCTGCCTTAGGAAATGGAGAGCTGATGGCAGTAAACCATCCACCTGTACTGATATGAAGTGACAACTGGAGTTTGACTTCATGTTCCCTTTGGTGCTGATTTTCAGGGTCTAGGAGTTGAGCTCCTGCTGGAGTTCTATAGACAGGACTGCTTCTTAAAAACTCACCCAAGGGCAGATCTTCAAGAGACAAAATCCTATCAACAATGAAGGGACTTGTCAACATAAATCTACCTAGGAAGACACACAGATAATTCTGCTCACCAAAAGACATCTTTCAGAATGAAAACAGATGTTTCCCTATGTTCCCTGATACCATGGTGTTATTCTAAAAGCAGTGCTAGTGACACTGGATCTTCTGACACGTCGCAGTGAATTTAGTTTCAGCTGACACAACTGTGGAGCTGAGCAGTTGCTCAGGGATCAGCTGGTAACCACTGAATTTGCACTGGCAGTCACATTAGGAATCCATCACCTCTGCTGCAGCACGTTAATTTTGCATTAAATACAGTACAGACAAACAGGAAACACCAGAGAAATCCGCAGACTGGTATTTCACAAAACATCCTTTGATGAAACACCAGTGTCTCTGTAACCACACAAACACCAGAATGCAGCATTGTTCTGCCAAACCTCAAAGTTCCTCCATCTACCACTGTGATACTTCCCAGTTGTGGTGGGGATTTTTGGCCCTTCCCATCACCTTTCACTGTAACATTCCAGCCACTCTCATCCATATATTTTCCTTATTCTATCCTTGGAGGAGGGTGCAGACCCCCTGAGCCCTGAGCTCCCTCCCACTGCAATTCCATGACTGCAGGGCTGTGCACAAGAGGTAAAAGCAGTGTCTTCAGGGGAGCTCCACTGAGCCATCACCTGTGAGGATGTTAAAGGTTAACTAGAAGCTCTTTTGGGGGTACAATACAAAATAATGCCTCCCTGCTCTTTATTTATAGACTAGCCAGGTAATTTCCCATCTCAGCAGACTTTACTGGGTCCTGTGGACTTGGGATCAGGGTTTGCAGGAAGAATTTTACAACTATGCAGGCCTGTGGCTGTGAACACAAATGCAGGAACCAGAGTCCTTAAGTTGGAGAGATTTGGCAATTTCCAGGTCTCTGCTGGTAATTCCATACCCTGTTCAGTCAGCACATGAGTTCATGAGTGTTGGTGTTTCTGAGTTGTTGTGGAGCAGTGAACAGCAGAGACATGGATCCTACTCCTGGATTTCTGTGACACCCAAGCATTTGAGTTCAGAAGGCTCCAAAGAGACCATGGCACAGGGTGCTGCATAGAGGATGAAGTTCTGATATTCATTTCCACAGCACAGCATCTGCTCTGAGCCTTACTCAACTTTAAACCTCTGCTGAGCACTCTTCACTGTTTTTTTTTTTTTTTTCTTTTTTTAATTGTTTTTAGGGGGTGTTTTGGGATTGGGGGTTTTTGTTGTTGGTTTTTTGGGTAGGTTTTTTTTTTTTTCCTGAAGCTTGAAGTCTTATAAGGGAGACAGATAGTTTCTCTAGTACCTATGTGAAAGCAATCATTTACCAATGGTTGAATCTGATAAGTATCAACCCGTAGGAATAGTTTTTAGCAAGCCAGACAGAGAATATTTGCCTCACCGAGGAGCTCTGTGAGGTCCCAGAAGGACCAACCCCTAAACACATCACATTGCTTTTAATTATTGCTCAAGAAGGTCAGTCCTGACCATCCTCTATCGGCTTCCAATTACTTCAAGAAACTTCCAGCCCTGATCACTTCCCACATTTTCTCACAATGAAGATTTCAAGTTGATTTGCATTATATTTGTCAAGTTGTACCACAAAACTGTCCTTTTAGAGTTAGTGAAAATGGAAGCAAACTGACAGAGAAGGTAAAAAGTTATTTTTAATCTCTAATCTAATTTATTGTTGAGAGCTCTGTACATTCTGTAACATCTGTTTTTACTGCACATTTCTAAATAATGACAAGGAAAAGGCAGAACACCAGAAATTAGCAGGAAAACTAAGTAGCTTTCTGGTAGTTGAAGCTCTGACACCTGTAATATTTTCTCAACAGATTCTGTCATTTGACAAGAGACATTCCTCAAATCCTTTCTTCTTTGCACAATCTTTTTAAGCAAAACAAACAGCACACGTGTTAGCCAAAAGACAATTAGTATTTCATCCAGTAAAACATCTGATTAGTATATATTATGTCAAAGCTGTGATTTTATGCTGTTTTATTTTCTGTGACTGTTCTTCCCCTTCACAATCAGCTTTAAGAACCCATATACTGATTATACATTGCAATCTCTTCACTTTGCTTGGTAACACAGGAGCTTTGCAGTGAAATTTGTATTACATAAAAGATATACACCTTTTTGGTTATACCATTCATTTTTATTAATAATTATTAATTTATGTTTATACTGGAATAAGTGATGTCTCTTGGAAAAAGAGACTACGAACACACACATATGCATAAACCTCCCAAAAACCTAAATCCAAACCAAAAAACTAAAACAATCTCAAACCTACTAACCTTTTAAGTTTACTCCTACACAGCTTGACAGAGTAAATGAATCTGTACATTACTTTTTTCTAAAAGAAATCTCTCAATCATAAGAAGTAGTGAAAAGGGTAAAAATTGATGCGACCAAAATGAAAATTACCATGTGTATGAAAACTAGATTTTTCAAAACAAACCCATCTTCTTGTTCCTGCAGATGACATTAGTTACACAACCTCAGAAATAAAAGTAAAGATGTAAGAAATAAATCTGCCTTGATCTTGCAGCAGAAACTCCCTGCTGTTACTGCTTATTTCTAAAACTGTAAAATGCAGCTTTCTGTTTTCCTAAATTTGTCTCAGCACAGAAGACACCTTCATTCTTGTAATTTTCCATATATTTATATTTTCTCCGCTGACTATCAATCTAAAATATTTTATTTATTATTTCTTTATTATTGTTGTGTCTTGAACTCAACAAAAAATTTTCTACATATTTTTGGCCTGACAAATTAAACTACTGTGGAATACAAGAGTGAATGACACAGTTTGCCTGGTGAGATCCAGAAAACAGTAGTCAGGTTAGACATGAGAAGCTGTCCAGAGCCTATTTACAGCACTGAATGAAAATCATATTATATGATTCAACTGCAGGAGCCAACCTGATTCCCCAGCCAGAGGACTTGCCACCAGAGGCAGTTATGGAGCATTTACTGCAGTGTTCAAAAATACTCTGTTGGCTTCAGCTGCAGCATTTATTGGAAGCCTGGGAAAATTATTATAATTTTCTTTCAGGAGGAAGAACAGCGTTAAATGAAAAACTTTCATTCCTTCATCCATGAAGTTTACAGTTTCTACACATTTATATTCTTGATAAAAGAAAAACCTCTTGCCTTTATGAAACTGAGAACTTCAAATTGTTAATAAACATGAAAACGCTGTCATGTAGTTAATTTATAATTTATGTAATGAAAAATTATTCTTATTATAAGGAATAGTTACAAGTGCTCAATCCTTCTATAATAGCTTTTCTGACTTTATTTTAATTGGAGGAAAATTCATTTGGAATATATCAGTAACTTAAACACCCAGAAATTGTTCATCACCTTCTTCAAATCACAAAAGCTTCCTAAAGATTCCCATCTGAAGTCCTTGCTGTCCTGAAATACACGTTCCTAGACGTATTGAAGAAGAGAGAAGGCAATTTCTTCCTGAGACAATCCTTGAAACAACAAACACACCAACTTCTCTACCCACAGGTCTGCAACACCACCCAGCACAGTGGTGCCCTCATGACATTAAATTTGTCAGGAAACCATTCATTAAAGGTAGAACAAACAGAACATTACATTACAAAGGGATCATCTTACAGAAAATTAAGGTTGTGTTCATTTTGCCAGAACCATGAGAAAACTAACTTTACATTTTTCCCCTGCTCAAACTCTAGAATTTTTCCTAAAAGTAGGAATTATGCACCAAACCCATTCACTACTCCTAGTGACAAAAACATCAGCTATTCAGCTATCAACAGACAGAATGGTAAACTAAACCCGTGCAGAACAAGTGACTAAAACTGACCTTAAGCCAAGCCTAGATGCTGGTGGAAGGGCTGCCATCCCAGGTGGCTCTGCTCAGCTGTCAGATGAAGCACACATGGGTGCCTAAGCTGCACCTCTCCTTGAGGGACTGGCAGCCTCTTTAGTGTCTGGAGCAACTGCATCAGCAATTAAAGAAATGGCCTTTGTTTCTGATTTAGGTAGACCCTACCCAGCTTTACTCTTGGCTCATTCAATTACATTGCTCTTTATCTCACCAGACAGAGAGTATGGGACAGGCTAACTGACAGTGGTGAAGCAAACTTGATGTGAAAAGATCTCAGATCTGATTTAAGGATATGCTTTACATTCTGGAGTTTGATTTATAAGTCTGCAGATGATTGAGACTTGGCTTTTCAGAGTAATCAGCACTGCACAGCACAGAGTGTTCAACACACAGTGCCTGTTGACTTTTGCTGCAGCTGTGAGTCCTCAACACTCCTGAATGTCTCAGCTGAGTCAGCCAGAACCCGAGATTACATCACTAGTGACCACCCATGAAAAGTTTGTGCAAGTCACTTGCCCAGAACCAATTAATAAAACCACTGGCAAGAAGAGACACAACCCAATTCTCTGAACAGCATTTATGAGATTATCTTCCCCACAGTCCCCATTTTACAATTTTCCTGTTTCTGCAACAAGTGAACAGACCCTATATACACAGGCTCCCTCCCTACACATCCCTGATGCATCCCTAGACTAGAAATGAACCCAAGCTTTCAACAGCAGCATGAGACTGTGCTGTTGTTAAAGTGAATACCACAACAAATATATACAACAGCTTTGAATGATGACTGCAGCTACAAACATTAACTTTAGCATTTTCTAATTTATTTTTTTTTACTTTAGAGAAAATAATATGTTTAATTTAGTGAATGCAAACCCAAAAGCTAAAATAACTAATTCCATGACAAGGAAACTCAAGTGTAACAGAAGTATGAGTCCCAGACCCCTGTAGTGCTCTCTAACTGGAACTGCAGCAGTGAAAACAGGAGCTCCCTGTGTAGGTTAATAGTTAATCTGTGCCTAGATAGTCCCTAACGCCCAGGGACAGACACACAAACTGTTTCCCAAGTACATGGTGAGGAGGCAGGAAGGCTCTCCAAGACACACATGCTTTCTTGGGGGAAGGGACTCCTTGGTCCCACCTTTCCCTGTGTCCCTCTGTCCTGCCCCCACAGCCTGCCCAGCCCCAGTGTCCCTCCCAGCCCTCCTGCCACATCCCTGCAGCCCACCCTGCACAGCTGTGTCCCAGGCCCAGTGCCACCAACCTCAGCCTCACCACCAAATATTCCTCACTTTCTCAGGCTCACGGCACTTCACTCACCCTGTCTCAATTTCCTTTGCTCCCAGTTCTTATCCTCATCTTTGGCTGTTTTCTCATCTGAGTTCAGCCTTTTTTCCCATCAGTTTCTGTACTGGGCCCAGCTAGTTTACATTTTCTCAAGCATCTGTCCCAACCACAATCCAGCCTCCAGCTTTAGCAAATAATTAATTCCTTCTTTTAAGCAATCTGAAGATCCTTCAGAGAAGCAGCACCTAGTGCCAGTGGTTGCTGCTCCAGCATCTGCCTCCAGGCAGGAGCACTCTCTGGCAGCAGGAGGGGGGCTGTGCCCTGCTTTCACTCAGGAAGGTCTTGCACCAACTGTTACCAAACACAAATGCAGAAGTGGTAGTCCCTGCATGACTGTTTTAAGGTGTACAAAATTCCTGGACAAAAGCTGCCTGTAATTCATATCTTAAAATACAGCCTTGCTTGCAGTGATAAATAAAAAATGAGTTTGTCTCAGATAGACAAACAGCATGAGAACTTCATTCTAAAAAAGGGGCTGAGGAAAAGTGTTGTGAGGTGGGAACAGATCAATAGGGAGTTCCTGATACCTCTCCATGACTGGGAGGCATCAAACAAACGTGGCAGGCAGGGCATTGAAGCAAATACAGTCTGAAACACTACAGCCAGGGCTGGCAGTGCCCTTACCCGAGTGCCCACGTGCAGGAAAGCTGTCCTTTCCCTGGCATGAATCAGCCAATCAGTAATGACTGAGAAAGCATCGATCCAGCCCAGGTCCTGAGCCAAGAGCAGCCCAAACCCTGTGCTGAAAGCCGCTGTCACGGCACACAGGTTTGTCACAACATCCCCCCAGACTCCCAGAAGCTGGCAATAGGTCTCTTCTCTGCCCTGGCTTTGCTGGGCCTGTGGGCTGAGTTTGGCAGGTGCTGGCTGCAAGGTTGTGGTCAAGTCTGAGTAGAAAAAGAAATTCTTTGGAGACTTTGTCTCCTCAGTCTGTTGGCTGTCCCTCCTTCCCTACATCTCTCCAATGTCAAGCCTGTTCTGCACTCACAAGCTGTTCCCTCTTTACCTTGCATGCATTTTCTCTTATCCCTTCTAAATAACTGCAACCTCTCATTTTCCTGTAGATGCTGATCCAGTGCAGTGGAAGGACTGCTTTGTTCATTCACCAAGAAACCACCCCACAATATCACTTTCGGTATTTCTTTTCAGTAAATGCCTCCAGGTGCTTAATGACTTTTGTTTTCACCCACAGAAGTTTTCTGTGCTTATTCTCATGTGTTTCTCTATGACACAAACTGTTTATTTCTCCTGTGAAAAGCAAAACAGAACTACTTTGTAAGCAGAGAATCTTTTTTAACACTCAGCACACAGTCGGTATTCCTCAGCTTCAATTTCTTGTAACTCATTTTTCCTCAGTCAATTTGGCTGCTGCTGTCAGCTCCCAACTGAACAAGAAGCTTTATAAAAAAATGAATTGCATTCTCTACATTCTTTCTACCTATTTTATGAAATTATGAAAAAGAAAATCTGGGATACAGATTTCTAGCTTTCCTAAATTGCTTATTTAATAGCAAACGTTCTTGCAATGAAGTCCTTCACCTCAAGGAGTAATAGAGTAACACAACAGACTTCTAAGTCATATGTGGCAGACAGAAAATTAGCATCATGTGATGCTTGTTTTATGTCCCATGACAGGTGAGTTACCTGTTTTGTGATGGGTTTTTGTCAACAAAAACAGTTTCAGGACTTGTTGGCAGCTTTGTCAGAGAAGGTTCTGCCTACCCATGCTAATGAAGAAAGGTAGGAAGGCTGAATAAAAGATCTTTAATTAATACTGAAACAGAGTGAAATGTAGGTCACCTTTAATAACTGTGTTAGAGCAACAGCTGTGTGTTTCATTTTTGTAGAACAGTTTGTCAGTCAAGCGTTCTTACCAGAATAATTTGGCTTACAAGAAAATACAGAGTTAGGGGGAAATACAAGAACTAGTTGAATTCCATGTCCCTTGGGGTTGGTACTGGGACCAGAGCTGTTTAACTTCTTTGCTGTTGACATGGACAGTGGGATTGAGTGCACCCTCAGCAGGTTTCCCACCACCACCAAGCTGGCAAACGTGGTGTTGTGCTCTGCATGCTGGAAGGGAAGGGCTGCCATCCAGGGCACCCTGACAGGCTGGAGAGGTGGGTCCTGCAAACCTCATGGAGTTCAGCACAGCCAAGTGCAAGGTCCTGCAGCTGGGCCAGGGCAATCCCAAGCACAAACACAGGCTGGGAAGAGCACTGATTGGGAGCAGTCCTGAGGGAGGAAGACTTTGGGGAACTGGCTAACAAGGAGATCAACATGACCTGGCCCTGTGTGTTTGCAGCTCAGAAAGCCACCGTGCCCTGGGATGCACCAAAAGCAGTGGGACCAGCAGGGAGAAGGAGGTGATTCCACCCCTCTGGTTGACTCTTGTGGGACCCCACTGGGAGTGCCATGTCCAGCTCTGGAGCCCAGAGCATAAGAAGGACATGGACCTGTTGGAGCAAGCCCAAGGAGGCCACAAAGACAATGAGAGGGGTGAAACACCTCTGCTGTTGAGAAAGGCTGAGAGAGCTGGGGCTGTTCAGCCTGGAGAAGAGAAGGCTCTGGGAAAATCTTAAAGCCCCTTGCAGTGCCTAAAGGGGCTCCAGGAGAGCTGGAGAGGGACTTAGGTCAAGGGCATTGAGTGACAGGACAAGGGGGAATGGCTTAAAAGTTACAGAGGGTAGGTTTAGATGGGCTGTTGGGAAGAAATTCCTCCCTGTGAAGGTAGGAAGGTCTTGGCATAGGTTATCCAGAGAAGCTGTGGCTGCCCCATCCCTAGAGGTGTCTAAGGACAGGCTGGATGGGATTTGGAGAACCCTGGCCTAGTGGAAGATGTCCCAGTCAATGGCAGATGTGATGCCTTGAAGTGGCTACCTGAAAAGAGAGGCTGGACAAGATTAAGAGAATAAAAGTAGGTATTTCTTGAGGGCCTTCAGCAGGAACCCCTTGGGCAGTCAGAAGCTCCCAAGGGGTACACCCAAGATGGACGCTGGGTCACAAGTTTTTCACACTTGTATAAGTTTGGTCCATTTGCATGCCAGGGTTAATTCTCCAGTTATAATTTCAGGTAATGATGTCATTACTCCAAGTTTGCTCCCCCTGTCCAGAGGCTCAGTTTACATATTTCAGGGCCTGGGACAACAAGGTGTCCTTGAGTTCAGGCCCAGAGAGGGTTTGTTTTGTCTAAGCAAAATGTGAGAACAGTAGCTAACAGGCTATATGAAGTTTCAGAGTTACATAGTAGGCAGTAGAGGATCTGAAAAATATAAAAGCTAAAACCTAAGGCATTGGATGATCTTTAGTATTGCTTCCAACCCAAATATGCAATGATGTTATGAATTTATGCTTTATCATAGTAAATTTTGCTGTGTTCCAGTATTTCCACAGCAACAAGAAACTGGATGAGTCCAGTGACCATACAAATATTTGAATTTATGTTATGTAGACTGCAAAAGCTGACTGGATGTCAGAAAATTCTGTATGACAAGAACCTAAATAGGAAAAGAATTGATCTACATTCCCTGAGGACTAACCACAAGCAAAATGGTTTAATGTAACCGTATTTCAGGACCACAGTAGTATGAAGTCATGGACACAGAAATAAATGGTTCCAATTCCTAAAGGTAGTAAAGGCAAACAAGTCTGTAAAACCAGCATCTGATTTCACAACACAAGTCACAAAACTGTTGGAAATAAGAATTGGAAATAACAATGTGGAAGAGAAGAAATAGAAGGTAAAATCAGCAGGGACAATGTGCTCTGATGTTCTAATTCATTATAAATGCATCCTGCCAAGTAAAAAGATGTACCTCCACCTCATGGGGAAAGCACTGACTAGAAATAAAAGAGGACTGTGTATTTTCATTTACTGACTACAGAACTGCAATTCCATTTGTGAAATGTAAACACAATCTGAACTTAAGGCACCAGGAACTTTATCTTGCTTTCAGGTAGGGCAGTACCAAACTATCTTAATTTACATTTAAAAATGGTTTGAGCCCTTAGAGCACAAGAACAAATCAAAGAGGACAATCGCAATACACCTGATAACTACCTAGAACGGCTTTTAAAACACGTGCCTGACTTCCACCCAGGAGGCTGTGATGGAATAAAAAATGGAGACACATGGAAAAGACTTGTGCATTAGACTGGCACTTACATTTCCCAAATGTCCTCTGGGAGGTTGGCTGGGATCTCTGTCAAGCCCCTTCCCCGACAATCCACCACGTTGTTGCTGCAGGTGCAGGCGGAAGGGCAAGTGATGGAACTGGCGCTGCACGACGGGGGTTCAGACTGGGAACCTGGCACAAAGGAACACATTCAATGGTTTTAAAAAGTGATTGGCTGAGATTTCAACAACAAAATACATCAGGCTCTGAGTTTTGCAGATCCTCTTACTATATAAAGTAATAATTATTTGCAAGTGAATATAATATTCTACAAATCAACTGCAGAGAAAACATGTAACAGATTACTGTGTTCTTATTCCTCCTCAGTCTCTGCTCTATCAATCTCTTTCCCTCATGAACACTTCTCTGGTCTCCTTCATGATCATCCACATCAATTAATTCAAAGATTCCTAAATTAAGCTTTAGGATCAAGTAGTATTTCCAACAGTTATCTTTGCCTAGAAGTTTCCACTACACAAACACTTCTTGAGTCCTTTTATGTATTGAGAGAATGTCAGCAGCGATGACTTATGTTTTTGAAATGAGGTAACCTGTTATGGTGTGAAGACTGGGAATATAAAGCTAGTTTTTCAAGATTAGACAATGCAGTCAATAGAAACATAAAAAGAATTTAGAAAAACGTGAGTTCAAACCTTCAAACCCTTGCTTAAGCTAGACACAAAGACACAAAGCTACTCACAGAGCAAAGGTGTAACATGAAGACATTGCTCTATACAAATTCTAGTCAATTCATTAAATTCAGGCTTAATTATGTGTCATTACATTTTTTTGAAACTGTAGCAATTATGTCAATTTTACTCAAATGGTTATGATTCCTACATTTCAAGTTTTGATATATGCATACATTTAGCCATAGATAAAATAGGTTTGCTATGCTAATTGAGGTTATCAAGATGTAGCAGTTATTGGTTTATTTATAGTGAGTCATATTTCCAAAGCACATGTAACACAAGAAGCCTCAAGTATATGTTGAGGTACAGATGGCTAAATGTGAAGGCTTGTGCTGGTAAGAAGTGAAAATCATAAAAGATTGGCGGTTTGGGTGGAAAAATAAAAACATCACAGTTGTCAAATTACAAAAACATACAAATACTTGGAAAAACTGTACACAATGTACATTCTTGGGTTTGTCTTGGAAAAGACCATGACAGATACTTTCATGGATTCTAACTACAGGTGACAAAATAAATAAAAAAACCCCACCAACTTGCAATCCAATGTACACTGAGACAATTTTTCACTAAAATGCAACATTCCTTCAAATTTCCTCTCTTGATTAATGCCTCCATACCCACTTGGCTTGGCCCTTAACTCTGCACAGCAGCATGAGCTTGTATAGAAAGCTACACGTCCCTGCTTTCACAACCTTGCAAACAGCACAGAAAAGTCAATATTGGAGAGACTTCTGTGGCATTTCTAAGTCATTGTTTTCAAAGGCAGATGTAGTTTTAAAGGACATCAGCTGAAAACTTCTGCAGGTGACTTTACAATTGCAGAGGGAGCCCTTCTGGAAAGCAAAACACAATTCCTCAGAAATCATTCCTTCTGTGAGAAAGGTGTTGCATTCCAATGAGAATTAATTTCAATTTGTCTGAGTTTCCTTAAGTTCAAGCACACTGTCATTTAAATATTATTTTGTAACCAGAGCCGACAGAACTGCCTTATATTAAAATACAATGTCGAGTTTCAGGATAAGATCACCATTTCAACTGTGGGCAAAACATTGCCAAATTCAAAAACTGGATTTGAAATATTTTTATTGAGTCATCACCTGACTTTCTGTCAGGACACCAGAAGGAAACTGTGGATTTCACAGCTCTGTGTTTTAAACATAGCTTTCATTGATGTTAATCAGAGCTGTGAGTTGGCAGACCAGACCTCAGAGCTCCAATCCAGGCATCCAGAAATTAGATTTTAAGAGGTAGTGACTGTCTGAAAATAAAAGGATCTAGCAGGAAATTTGTGGCATGGGAAGGAGTCAAATACATTCTTTATGAGAGTGGGCAGCTGCTTTCATCATGAGATGATCCTAATGATCCTTTCTCTTTGCTAAAATACCCTGTCTCATTTATAGTCCACTTCCCAACCACCTTGACAGCTGCAGGTAAGGAGTTTTCCATCAACAGTCATTCATCTAAAACACTCTTTTAGTGTCACCCTGAAGAACCATCCAGGCTAAAAACTACTGTAAAAAGAATTGAATGATGTAATTAAAATCTAAATCCATATGCACATGGTCCAAGGAAACAAATTCATATTTATCAGGCAACCTGAACTTTGACTTGTTCCAGTTTCAAGATCTTATTATTGTCTTAACACGGTCTGAGCGTGTGACCATGCATTTCATACAGTAGTTAAGTGCTAGCTATTTGAACTAAACAAGAAAAACCAATTTCACTAATTAAACGTGTGCATGTATAACAGGCAGGACAAGCAGGTCTCTCGGGTTTGTTTTCTGGCCACAGAAATGCAGGGCACAGGTCCCACCACTGTCAGTTAGTAAAATTCCTGCATAATTGACAGGCACGCTGCACAACAGCACTGCCAGCTTTGTCTGTCACAGAGTCTAAGGTTTCTGTAAGATTTTAACTGTGATTACTTCCAAAAGGAGTTTATATTGACTCAAAATGCACACAAGCTCTGTTATGTTTGTGTGAGAACAAGAGGTTTGTTCTTGGACCTGATCACCAAAGTTTTCCATCTTCTCTTTGGCTGCCTACCTTGTGGTACAATGGCCACAAGCAAAAGGAAGGACGAGCGAGTGCAAACGAGCTATTGCAAGCTTTTAGAGATGGGGAGAAACTATCAAATTAGGAAGAAAATTCAGAGCAATTCTTGTTCTCTGGAAGCTAAGAAGTTGGCAACAAGGTCAAATCTTCCACGCAACCTTTATCATCTCCACGTCTGATGCACTTTCTGAAGAGGCTTTGTAGCAGGGGAAAAATGCATTTTGCACAGTTATAGTACCACAACATATGTATGTTGGAGAAGCAGTAATACACTTCCTTTTTGTTAGGGCACAGCATGAAAAAAGCTGATGTATTGCCAGTTGGAGCTCTAAGAGTCACTGCTGACACCACTGTACCTAAATCAACAGCAGAAGGCTCAGTGGAGCTCAGCTCAGCACCTCCTCAGTTTGTGTGGCACAGCACTGCAGAGTGCTCTGAAAGGCAGGGCATGCAAGGGGGATTGGATAAAGCAGCCTGAAAAGAGGGAAAAGATGGAAACAACTCTTCCTGGAACAAAAAGTGGGTAGCAGCAGTAGAATCAGAGAATCATTAAGGCTGGAAAAGACCTCTAAGACCACTGAGTCCAGCCATAAAACCAGCACTTCCAGCACTAAACCACATCCCCAGCCACCATGAGCACACTTCATTCTTCATAAGCAAAAGTAGATCTAGACTGTAGAACTTTAATGATAAAAAGATTTTGTGTATAAATTGCTATTATTATAATGAAATGCTTTTGCTTATGTGTTTCCTTGGCAAAGAAAAAAAATACTGTATTGCACATGCACACTCAACAGGCATCTACCACATATTCCATCAGCTCTCACACAAACAATCATCTGTTAAGGTAAATGCTTCTTGAATAACATTAGAAACAGAATTTCAAATCTGATTTGGATTTAATGGCCCCACTTCAATGAGGATCTATTGTTAGCAGATCTATAGAATTAAAGTACAAAAAAATCCAAGGGAGTTTAATCAGTTTAATGTTTGTATTGTTGTGGAGAGCTGTTAAAGACTGGTCAAGAAAACAAGTCTAAGTGGGCTATGGAATATAAAGTTATTAAAATTTGGTTATGACTTTCATAGGTTTGCAGAGTATAAGCTTACAGATGATTAAGGGCCCTGACGCAACACAGCCTCTAAAGAGGGATATTTGAAACACAAAAATGAATTTTCCTTTTGCTGCCAATACCTCTTCAAAAGAAAAGACATGGGAAAGGCAGAAATATTTCAAGATTTCTCTTTGTGTCCTTCACAAGTGCAGTAAACTCCTTACGGTGTGGATGCAGCAAAAGGAAATGGCCACAGACAAATCAGCTGCATTTATATAATTCCCCTTCTGAAGTTGTTCTCACAATCTGTCATTTTGCCATTTCAGAGCTTTTATAATACACAGCAGCCCTAGTTCACCTAGTCCACTCTATTTGTCTCTGAAATAAAAATCATCAAGTCAATCATACATTTTGCTAAAAGAAAAATATTAACAAAATGTGGAAGCGAGGGTAGGAGCATGATTAACAAAAGTTACTATGCATTTTTTGCCTGATGCAGTGGAACAACAGTGTCAATAGTCGTGGTAGTTGATATCTGGCACCACTTCAATTTCCAGTCTCAGACTATGTGTTAGAAGAAAAGAGGAAAGAGAAGGGACACTGAGGACTCAGAAGTTTACAAAGATATCAAATGCTTTTTTCAAATAAGTCTCTCATTGGCTCTCTTTTAAAAGCAGCAAACAAACCAATATTACAATTAGAATAGAATTGTTATGATGTATAAATGCAAATTTAAATGTCCCAGGCATCTAAAATAAATTCTGCAATTACTAAATAAACTAAATAATCTCATTTGCACTGACACCTAATTACAGCACATTAAGCAGTGTGTTTTATTACCTCCTCACCTATCCAATCACCTCTGCAGCAGCTCCTTTCCACCAGCAAAACGTTAGTTATTTGAAAAACATGTTAATGGATTTTAAGATAAATTTGACAGGACTTCCTGGTTAAAAACCTGTGCTGACTTTACATCATTTAAAGTATACCAGACATGAAATTATTGATCAATAAACAAAACACTACAAGTATTGCAGATCCATGGATATAGTATGACCTTTTGGGTTGTAATTAAATAACCCACTGGAAGTTCTGACAATGCTGGGATATCTGAAATCAATTACTACTCCATGAGCCACAGTTTGCACTAGATTTCCAGTGATATGAACCCATTTATTCTAAAACACCTAAAGCAGATGTGCTGCTCCTGACTGGTGTCTGCATCCCCGAGTAAAGGGACATTTGGGCACAGAGTCCTGCAGAGAGATATGGGCAAGGGACCCACAGCTGACCACATGCAAAGTTACCATTTCATATTGAGGGCAAATATTCCAGTAATGGACAAGATTTGTACGAATTTGTTTATCCTACACAAATGTGCAGCAAATGGTTTGAGCAAATATTTCCATCTATGGTCGTTCAACAGCTATTTGCTGAGAATAGCTTTAAGATTTATGATTAGTAACTTAAGCCCCTAATTGATGTTAATACCATCGAGTTCATGGTATGCAAAAACTTGCTGGTCATGAATATTCATTATTTGATTCAAGTTCTCTGCTTTGCTGAACGTTCCCAAACAGTAAATTTATCTGTTAAAAATTCATGGCACATAAGCACAACAGTTCTGTAGGCAAAAGTCAACACTAATCAGTTTACAAATAAATATCAAGGAATAAAACTGGAAATAACCAGCTATACTGAAAGGAAGGTCTGGCCTAATGAATGAATCCTACTTTATTCTACAAAATCCTACTTGGCATGATTCAAAACCTACCAGCAAAATAATGCCATGGAAAATCAGACCTTACTTTACACTGTCTTATCCCAAAATCACTAATATTGCAATTATTGAATTAACAATAGCACCACAACTATATGGAATACTGCTAAGAGAAATGGACAAAGTAGAACAAAGAAACAGCCTCAGTCATAACAACTGAGGTTGAATGGGTGATTTTGTTCTTCTGAAGGATTAATAGAACATTCTGTGAGACAACTGAAGTTTATAAAACTATGATGAAGGTGTTTTTCTCTCAGGGAAATTTATTCCACCTAAGCCTTCCAAAGGAGGCCACATTATCTCTTACACCCTGTGCCCACGCTGAGCCTTTCTTTCAAGGTCTTTCTCCATCCCTGTCAACATAGGCACGATCACCTTAAAGCAGGCAGAACTTTCCAACTACTACACCAGAAGGAAGGCTGCTAGTGTGCATTTGGTTCTCTGGGTTTGGACACTGCCTGTTCTTCCAAAGACTAAAAAAATTCTAATAGAGAGTTCTTAAAAGATGTAGTGCTTCTGCAGCTCGAATGGTGTCCATGCACAGTCATCTCATTAATGCCAATTCCACAATTTGTATCAGCACTCCTGAAGGTGCACATGAAGTGACATTTAAAAATAGGTCCAGAAATAATACAGCGAACTTATAAATATATTCAAGCATAAAAATGAAGAGGAACATAAATTATTTAAGTGAAAGGATGCCACCTGTACAAGGTTAAAAGATAGATAATGGTCATGATCAATTGTAAGCCTGTGAAGGGAGCATAGTTCTAAACAGGTGATCCATCGTGGACTGTTCCATGAAATTTGATCAAGTTATGGAAGGAATAGAAAGAGTTTAAGATTACTCAGTCCTTGGGCTTTGAAAAGGAGTTTTAAATACTACATGACTTTGTTTGCATGCACGTTTTGCTTTGCTTCTGCCCCTATCTGCATCCTGCTGCACCAAGCACGGGGCTGTCCCTGCCTCGGCACAAAAGCTGCTCTCTTCAGGAGGAGGAGGAGGAGGAGGATGGGATTCCCTCCAGTCAGAAGCATTACAGATTGACAGAGCTATTCAGAGATGGCAGGCACAGGGGGACATGTCTGCTCATAATGACATCCAAGGGCTCCAGTCTGGTCATGAGCTTCCCCATGGACAGATCTGAAGTGAGGAAATGCTTTTTTCCACATCAGTGGGCAAGAACTGAAGAGTGAGGCACCATCCTCTTCCCTGGGCTGCCTTGGGATTGCATGGACCAGATTCCCTGGCATTTGGAACATGCTAAGGGAGGCAGGGAAAATAAAGACCTTTCCGGGGACAGCCTGGGGTTGCTGCCTCTGGTCTTTTGCAAGAGGCCCTGGCATATTCAAGCTCTTTAAGGTGTCTGGAAATTACAGAATAAAATTCTTCCAGATCTGTGGAGCTAAACATGTTTCTCTGCCATTCCAAGGGGTAAATTCAATGAGCCAGGAGATCCCTTCAGCTTGGCTATGGGGTGTTGGTGCCCAGCTCTGCCAAGGAACCTGCTGTGAGAAGAGGTCAGAGCAGTTCTGGCTGCTTCCACTGGGCTCCACAGCTGAGCCTGTCCCTGCACCTCCTGGTGCCTCTGTCAGAGCACACCTGAGAAAGGGCAGAGGTGCCAGGCAGCAGGGAGCAAGGAAAATGCTGTGAGACACAGCCCTGGGAGCAGCAAAGTCAGAGAATGAAAGAGGTGCTGGAGCAAATCCTGCTTTCACCCCAGTGCTGTGAGGAGGGGGAGTGTGAGCAGCCAACCCACCACAAGTGTAATGCCACTATATAAAATCACTGATTTTATTATCAATAAAGCAGAAAGTCACACAAACCTGGCATTGACTTATATGCAACTTTGCAATTGTCCCCTATTAATTTCTGGAATTCTGCAGTTATTTTATAAGCAGCTCTGTGCTTGCTTTCATTACTCTTACTAATTGTGTATTCATAAATGAGTTGCCAATCACATACATGTATTAAACAGAAAAAGTCTACAGATTCCATGCAAAGGCTTGTCCACATTCTCAAAGTGAACCCTGTTCCTGTGTATTTACCACGACTGCTCTCTGGGAAACAGCTCTGAGCACAACTGTGGTACTGCCATGAAGCACTTTTTTCTGTACCAAAATACTACCAACATAACTAGTAATAAAACAAACCACTAGCTTTGGACATTAACATAAAAACTAATCATGTTATTATTTTTAGAGCAACAGTTCAAAAGCTCAATGGCTGAATAATTATACCCCAACCTGCCATCATTAAATAAGCATTAAAGTGCTGTACATACTGCTCTGGGGAAAAGAGAGTTCCAGAAAAAAAGGCTAATTATACTGAAAGGTAAGACATCATTTTCAGTAATAAAACTAAATTTACTGTAATTAAAAGCCAATTTTCAGCTTTGGTCTTTAAGGAAATATTAAGTGCTGTAATAAATACATATTTATCCTTCAGATTCACAAGATGGTCCCCCAAATGAAAAACACCATATGTGGCATCTTACATGCTAAGCAACTCAAGAAGTAAATTCCTACAGTATGAAACATCATCCCTGCTAGCACTAGAGTAAATTTAGATTTGTAATAAGAAACTTAATGGAAACTGAAAACAAACAAACTGATAAATAGTGATTAGTATCTCTCCAAATTTCCTATACAATTTTACTTGAGGAGCAACTAACAAATGCACAGTATTGAAATGTTTCTTCAGACAAAATGTTAATGTTAGTTTGTGGTAGCAAATTTTAACGGGACGTAAAAATTCCATCAGCATTTCACAAAAATTTCCCAAGATCAAATTTAAACTGCAATTTTTACCAAAAAGCTTTCTATGTCATACACACTTTAAAGCCTGCCTCGATTCCATTGTATGAGCACTTACTGGGTCTGTGGATGGTCACAAAAAGCAAGAACAGTGAGAAAAGAGTTGCCACCATCTGAGGTGACTCATAGGTCACTGTTTTGGAAAGGGGTCACAGTTAGATGGAAGTGGTCAAGCTCCCTTCTAAAAGCAATGAAACAGCTGTATAATGAGGATGTCCCACAAGGCACAGTGACCATTCACACACAGCAGAAGGTCTCCTCCTCCCAGTGTGCTTTAAAAACGAGGGCCATCAGCAGCTCATCTGCATCAAGTGGGATGAACTGCAGGGAGAGGAGCGCTCCTCCGGAGCCACTGCCCTGCACCAGCCAAACCTGCAGCATCAGCAAGCAGTCCTTGCCCCTTTTTAGCTTCCAGGAGCCCCAGCTCCCCGTGCTGGCAGTGCCTCCTGTGCCACCACTGCCTGTGCACACACACACGGCCGCAGGGTGTTTTACACAGGAGCAGATGGGGGGAGTTCCCCTCCCCAGCACCCCTCCTTTGGCATCCCCTGAATGCTCTCATTAGGATGCTAAGCCTGCAGAGCGCTGGTTTATGAGCTGCTCATCGTTGGTTGTCTCCTCAGCAATACTGGGAAGTTATTAGGGAATGGAGCAAGACAATCTCCTGAGTTCCGTGGTCTGGCCAGAGTAACAGCTATGTTTGGAGACTGTTTGACCTCACCCAAACAAATAAATCTGCTTCCTTATTGGGGCTTCCAGTCTGCATGAAGCAGCAGGAAGCTAACTTCTTTTTCCACTTTATTATACCTCAGCTGCAGTCTCACCACACCAATCAGAAAATCTAGATCTTCAACCAAGATTTGGATGAATCCAGTGTTTTCTCAAAATCAGTATCAGTTTGCTTAGCTAGAAAACACTTTGCTATGGTAATAATTTCTCTCGAGTTAATTTCAGACTGAATTTTAACTTATTATGCATCTTGATTTTCTTCACATTCTTTGTGACTCTCAGAATGGGAACTAAGGATCAAGAATGAAAGAAAATGGTTTCTAATATAAAAAGAGAACATTGTGTGGATCCACCTTCCCTCTCTACAATGCATGTTTCATTATTAAAGAAAGCTATCTTGGAAAAGTACTACAAATCACATATTTTAGACTTACACATTTCATAAATTCTTAGAAATATCAGTCTCTGGTCTAGCCTAAGAAGTCTTATTCAATCTTCATACTCCAGTGCAAATGATGTCCACTGTAGAACACTTCAAACTACTGGCCAAAACTAGAATAAATCTGGACAGCAGCTGCAGTATGCTACAGATCACAGTACGAGACACAATGCTCTTGTTTAGATGCACAGGTATCCTCTCATGGATATACTTAGGAAAACCAGAATGATTCATCACTGAAAAAAAAATCCAGATGGGGTCAATGGCTTCTGCACAGAGAGCCCTGAAAAGACCAAGGTGCTGCTGATGGCATAACTTCATGAACCCAGTGCTTTGTTTGCAAACCTTTATAGCCACGCTGTTGCAAGTGAGAAAATACATTAGAACTTGACTTAACTGATCAATATGGAAACTAATTTCAACTTCAATAAGTAAGGAGAAGGTAGAAGAAAAAATCAAAGGGCTATAATAAAACTTATACGAGAGGAAAACAAAATAAAATTACTATCATAAGGAGGTCAGAGGAGGACAAGAGACAGACAAATAGGCAGAGAGAGAGAATGTGTTTGAGGGAGACAGAAAAGGAGAATCCAGTCTAACAGTGAAGCATCTGAGCATAGGAAGGAAGCTGGGAAGGCTCTAAGAGGTACTGAGCATAAGCCAGCACCCCCAGATGCTTCTCTGCTACCTAAGGGAATATAAAAATAAACATTTCCTAAAAACCAGGATACAGATAGTATTTCAACTGACACTGTTTCTGGTTAGTGCACTGTTTTCTCATCACAGCAGCTTGGCAGTGAATGGCAAAGCTGTGGTGGAGAGAGGAGAAATACATCCTGCTACCTATGGGCAATACACCCTTCTATCCATGTAAAATACACCCCTATCCCTGTGAAATACACCCCTATCCCTGTGAAATACACCCTGCTATCCATGTGAAATACACCCTGCTATCCATGTGAAATACACCCAGATATCCCTGTGAAATACACCCAGATATCCCTGTGAAATACACCCAGATATCCCTGTGAAATACACCCTGCTATCCATGTGAAATACACCCAGAAATCCCTGTGAAATACACCCAGATATCCATGTGAAATACACCCAGATATCCATGTGAAATACACCCCTATCCATGTGAAATACACCCCACTATCTTTGTGCACCACATCAATAAGGGGCTCATCCTCTGGTGCCACAAAATTTGCCCTTCCACACATCCTACCTTGTAGGAGACCCTCTCACCAAAGGCATCCCAGAGCTCCATAACCAACTGCTCAGGAGGAAGAGTGTGTTTGGAGATTTCTCCGGGAACAGATGGCCTCGAAGGCAAAGGCCCAGAAAGGCTGCTCTGTCAGGGGTGGCACTGGAGGAGAGACTCTCCCACGAGGAGGGGACAGCTTGTTGAAGGAGGCAGCCAGAAGGCCCTGGTGGGGGACCAGCAGTACCTGGCACTCTCCTCCAACAGTGAGGGGCCATCTAGTCCCAGCTCTGCTCCGTTCTGTCCCTGACCTTTCCCCTTCTCCTCAGTAACACAACTCCAAACTCCAACCAGACATATTTCCAAACCTCCAGGCAACTGTGCACTGTTAAATCCTGCACCTTCACCTCCAGCTCTGAGCCAAATGCTCGAACAAGGGAAACCTGGAATAGCTTCTCCACTGCTCCCAGGTGACCGACAACCATCATTCGAATCAGCTTTTTTGTACTTTGTATGAACAAGCTGAACAACATTTTTGAAAGACTGACACCCAGGTTACACAGGTATGACTCAGTTTACCTACATATACCTGCTCATAACTCTGACTTCAGCAACCTTATCTAGAGAGATTTTGCACCTAATGCTTATAAACACCATGGTGCAGGACATGGCGAGAGGGAATCCAGCAATTTGAATTCTATTTATGGCACTTCTCTGTCATTGTTTCCCAACTTGGTATGTAGCATTCAAAATCTGTTTTCAAAGGAACATTTGTCATAAAATTATAAAACATCACTATTTTTGCATAGGGCTCAAAGAATAAAGAGAAGTCAGTTTTTCAATGTTGTGTTTCTTCTTCCCCCAAATTAGGATTCTTCTCTTTCTCTTTGGAAGCATCCACCAGCACCAGTTTTAAACTGGAATGCTCTGATAAAGCCCATTTCACAGTGGGAAAAGCTGATGTTTTTTTTGCTGTAATGATATTCCCACTGCCATAAAAACACAAGTGCTTGAGATTCTGAGCCTATATTTCATCAGAGCAGTTCACCACTTTATATTTCAGCTCTTCGTAACTGGGATGCAAAGGTGGCTCTCCCTGCCAGCTCAAGGCTGATTACAGTAATTCATATAACCTTAACTTCTATAACATTCCTTTGCAGAGAGACAAGTTCAGTTCACTCTTCACCGCCTGTCCTGGTTTGACTTCATAGTCACACATTAACGAATTATGCTGTAAAATCAGGTATAAGAACTGTAATGAGAAGAAGGGAAGATTTATATCCTCTTTAAACTAGCTGTCCATGTAGGTTTTTGTCGAACTAGCTGAGTACTAAGCTGAGTTCTCAGCTAAATCCGCCACTAAAATGAGCTCTCCAAATGAATTTCTTTTTCAGTACATTTCATTTCATTTCCCAAATGAGAGTTACAAGGATACAGTTGATGGACTGTCTCGCTGAAAATTCCTTTCCTAGAGTTTTCATGATTTTATATTTTTTTACAAAAGCAGGCAAATCTTGAGAGAACACCTATATCCTCTAGGTCCAAGAAGCAACTTAAAAACCTTGTCACTTTTGGAAGTCATAGACTGCACAGACAGCCCCATTTAAATGAGTTCTGCTCACATTACATTTCTCATTCAGCAATTATTATCTCTTCTCCTGACTTAAACAACTCATTTTCCTCCACTTCACTGTATCATAAATCCAAATAGCTGAACTCATACTCCATCTAAAACTTCATTTCATGAGAAAAAAAGAAAGCTGTGGTTGCCTCTTTGGTAAAATTAGCTTCTGCTAATAGCTTAATTCATTTATCCATTTCTTTTTATCCTTCCTCTCCAAAGACTTATATCTCTAAACTTCTATTTTAGTTAAACTTTTGATGTGACTTATCAGATATTCTGGGTATCATCTCCACAACAGTGTAGAAGCTGCTCAGCACTCTCAAATATCATGTCTCAATGAGCACTATGCACAGCTTCATGTTCCACGTGCCCATAACACTTCTTCACATCTCTAGGGCTGGGCAATAATTAACCATGGTCAAGTGGGGTCAAAACTTTCTTCTCTAAGTGTATCTGTTTCTCTTACTTTGTCACATGTAAATGAAATGACAGAAAAAGGTATTCCTAAAACATATCTAGCTTGAGCAGTTTTACTGTAATTCCATCAGCCAATCCACATACCCATAGGATAAAGCTTTAGGGCTCACAGGCTGCAGGAGATAAAAAACAAAACAGCACAAGACTTGCAGTCTGTCAAGATTCAGACTCACATCATCTCCATAACATGCTCCCAGTGTCACCACTGGGGCTGTAAAACTACCTCCAAACTTATGTCTGGTATCCTTTTCTTCCACAGCACACACAATTCCATGCCTCTCCTCCACCACATCCTTCCTTTTGACCCAACTCAAGAGATTTCTTTTTCCACTTTTTGTCTTTTTTCTTTTGTTCTTCTTCTTCTCCTTTTAGGAAAATGTATTTCTATCACTCAAGAGCCAAGTGCTGTTCCAGAGACTTGATGAATAGGCCCAACCTACAGACACATGATTTGTGAGTATTATCAGCCCCATTTATCAGCTTGGAAACTTGTAGAACAGCAAAGTGCATTGGCTCCCTAAGAATCCTGTTTCAGTCCCTGGGATAAAATCTGCTCCTCATGTTCTGAAGTCCAGTCATTTGTCAACGGACTCAACAGATCTGCATTTTCTATTTCCTTTCTTTTGTATTCCAGTCAGCTCTAGAGCTCTTCCCTTGAGAAATACCAAATTATCCACACTTAATTGATTTCTTATGTTGATATCATTAGCGATGTTAAAGCAGAAGAAGTAATTTGAGAACCGAAGTGTTAACTGGAATCCAATAATTCTTACAAAGCTGTAAAAAACAACAATTTTATCTCCTCCCATACAGTTTAGCAACGACAAAACCAAACAGGATTGCTGTTGTTTGCATTCAAACACAACACAGCCATTTCCCACTCTGGCTTTTTTATGGGAACAGCGCTATGAGAATGTCAGCTGATAGATAAAGGAGTATTGGCACCATTACCAGAGCAGACAAAGTCCTTCTTCTGCACCTCTGCCACGAGGAAGCCGCGCAGGCCGACGGGTGCCAGGCAGAAGGTGAACTGGCCGATGGTGCGGCGCTGGCGCAGCCAGTCCGACAGCCAGGCCAGGTGGCAGTCGCAGTGCAGGAAGTTGGAGTGGAGCCGCCTGCAAAAGACACAGCAAGCCCACGGTTACTGGGGGGGGTTTGAACATGAGCCACAAAGAGAGTGATCAACCACCAGCCTGCCCAGCTCTCTGCTGCCCTTTCAGTGGGATCGCTGCAGGTTCTTGCTTACAGATGAGCCATGACTGTACTCACTGCCAGGGAATGTCATACAAAGGTCAGATATAAATTTGTGCTATTATTAACGGTGTTTTGGAAGAATTAAGTTCAGTGGTGATCCACATACAGCTGGACATTCTAGAGACAAAAATGTGAAAAATTTAAGATTGTTTCACGTAATCGCTTCATTTGGACATTCTAGAGACAAAAATTACAGCTGGACATTCTAGAGACAAAAATATGAAAAATTTAAGATTTTTCCACGTAAACACTTCGTTTGGGATTTTGTACCAGAAAGAACTGCATGAATGTGGTATCTCTGAGTGAATTAAAAGGATAGCTTGTCTAAACATGAGGATCAGGCTGAAGAACAGGATGATGAGTGATTCTTCCCTTTTCTCCCTCCTTTGGGGAGAAGTGGGGAGAGAGAGAGAGAGAACCCCTCTACATTAGCTCAGTTGGTTGGAGCATGGTATTAACAACACCAAGGTTGTGGGTCAGATCCCTCTATGGGCCATTCACTGAAGACTTGGACCTGATGACTCTTATGGGTCCCTTCCAACTCAGAATATTCTGGGAAAAGACAGGCAAAATAAAAAATCACAGACTATTGATACCATTTCTGTTTCTGTGTTGCCTGAACTAGTTCATCAATGCCCTTTTTCCTGTAGCAATTTAACACAAGTATAAAGGATATACAAGGAATTTTCAGCTCATAAGAGATCCACTCATGGGCAGCTCCCTGCCCAGCCTGCTCCCTGCCTGGCACCAGGGACCATTATCACATCTGCAAAATGATGATGGGTTCATGGAAAAATGTGGTCATTTAAATAGCTAGCAAACTTTAGGTCAAAACAAAAGTCCAGGACATTAATTATTTCATGCCTGTAATGACTCATGTATTTGCAGTGTTGCACCAAATGAAACGATGAACCAGATTAAAAATCCTGTCAGAAGTGGTTAGACAAAGCATTATTCACTAGTATTACAGGCACACATTTGGTGTGCACCAGATTTAGCCTTGTCCATCCTCCAAAGAAATTAAATGTCTGTCTGTGAGCTGTCCCTACAGCCCAGCAGCAGCTCAGCTCAGCAGTGGCGCCCAGGCTGACAGTCCCCAGATTTGTATGTCTGGGGTGGACAGACACAATAAAGAAAAAAAACCCAAAACCCACAAATCTGGAACTGAGAGTTTATCCTGTAGAGATGGAAAACACTAATCCCCTGAGAGCACTAGAAAATGTAATTGTTCGACAAGGATGGCTAGAAGACCTTGAGTTTAGGGACTGTGAAGCTATTTAATTGAAGCTGCAGTAAGTTAGATTTCTAGTAAAATGTTTGGCTATTACAAACCATTAATCTGCCTTTTTGTTGAAGAACAAATAAATACATAAATATCATCTAGCCAGAAATCATCCTAAGTAAGATTTTGTTGTAACCTAAGAGAGGCAGCATTTCATTTAAGTCCTCACAGTCTCATCCTTCCCACCACAGCAGTCAACAATGATAGGAGCATTCTCCTTCTGCAACTGAGCTCATCCCATGCCATTCCTTGCACCCTCCATATGCAGGCATGAGTGAGGAAAGCACAGTATCACAAAAAGGTTTAGGGTTAGGCAGTTTTCCAGTCCTGTGAGCTGGGTTGTTTTTTTTCTTCCCCTCACTAAATGGATTTATCTGGCTTTCAGTAGTGCAAACCACCACCTCTCTGCCTCAGCAGAGCCCTCCTTGTCATCTTCTCAAGTCTTTTTGTGCAGCTACTCCGTGGTTTGACTTGGAGAGATCATTTAGAGACCTTGTCAATCGTAACAAAGCAGCCTATCAGAATACATTGTTGATAATTATATTAATAAATATAGCCTCAAGAAGACTTTTCACAGCACTTCAAAAGCATTCTAAACCAATTCCCTGTGAACACAAAAAACACTGAAGTGATTTTGCACATTTTCAGTTTACCTTTAAATAAAAAAATTAAAAGAAATGCCGTAATTACCTGTCTCAGCAGTAAATGACAGATGCAGAGACAACAGGACACTTACCACTAAGCAAATAGGCAGAGGGAACATGCTTTATTATAAATAAAGCTGTTTCAAGCAAAGGAAAGCAGATCAATAAAAACTAATTCCTGTCACTTCCAATCAAGGCTAAAAATCGATGAAACTTAAGAACAGAAAAGACAGCTAACTAAAAAATCTTAGCACAGAAGAGCTGATTTTAGTAAAGAATTCTTCAGTGCTTCAAATGCTTCAAACTTCCTGGCATTTTACCCTTTTTTACCTTTCCCCTGAGTGCTCATGTTCAAGGTTAATATATTTTTTATATTTTCTTCTCTATTCTACAATGGGCAGGTTTCTTTTGAGAGCCATGAAGAAAAGCTGTTTATTCTCAGAGCCATCAGAGCAGACGTAGCTGCAGCAGGAGCATCCCCAAATGTCCTGCTAATGGATCTCACCAGAGTGTAAAACAGACACACAGGGACACACTGTGCACACTGCACTGGGCCTCAGCTAATGGGAAAAAGGGCTCATCCCTATTTAAGGAACATTCAGAGGTTTCCTACAAAAACTTCCCAAAAAATCCACATCTAAGTGTGAGGCTATTTGAAAGGGGGACACACTGATGACCATTTTTTAAGAAAACAGCAGTCACCAAACTGTGAGGAACATCATTCATGATCCATTTCCAACAAGAAACTCTAGAGAGTATTAACATCTTCCCTCAAACAGTATCCTTATAAAAATTCCTATATGGACCAGCTAGTGGTACTGTTATTTGGCAGTCTTTGGAGACTGAAACCTGTCACTAGATATTGATAAAACTGACTTTACAGAACATCAGCTGAATGAATACAAATGCAAGTTTGCTAAAGTTGCCCTTTTATCCATAGATCGTAAATTAAATTTCCAGCAAATCCTTTTAGAGTGGGTCAGCATTCATTTTCTATAAAACATGTATCTCAGAATTCAGTAGAAAAGCTTCCCTTTATAAATCCTATTTATGACTTCCTTCCCCTTTTTTCTTTTTCTTTTTCCCCCTTAATTACAGCAGAGGGGGATTAGTCAGTGTGAGTCTCCAGGGAGCCATATACTAAGCCATCTCTGAAATTAAACTAGAAGGAAAATGGCAGAAGGCACTGAAGGCAGTGAGCTCTGCTAACAGACAAGACTGGCTAATCTGGAAAAGCCAGGCAAATTTTCTGGACCACTGTGACTGAATAAGAAAAGGCAAAGCTCCAGGAACCTTAACTCTACACCTTTATCTTCTTTATTCATTCTCTTCTTAAAGACAAACATCTCATTTCCATTTAATTACTTACATTAAGATCTCATAATGTCATCATTTAATGAAGAATGTAAATTTAAGTCAGAGGTTATCTTGCAGAGATTGACATAAGTAAGAGCCATTTTTCTTCAGTTCTGTTAATTTATTAGAGCATCCTTGAAGTATTACATTTTTTCAGTGGCACAGAAAATTTTCAGGCTAGCTCCTATTTCCTTTTCTTTGCCTTTAGAATTAAATACATCTTGGATGAATTTGAGAATCTGGAGGAAAAACAGGGATGCTTTGTTTAGATGTGACTTTTCCTGAAGCCATGTATTCCCTAAAGGAATTTACAGAAATAATTTACTTAAAGAAAATGGTTTTGGTAGGCTATGGCTAAATTATACAAATGCTCAGTCTAATTTCACAGTCTTTGTATTTTGATCTACTAAAGAACAGAGCTTTTCCAGTGCAATGGCATCCAGCTCAAAACCAAATGGACTTGATATATAAGAGAAGCTTTTATTAAAAAAAAAAAAAAATCCATCAAAATGTGTGACATTTTGTTTCAGAAAGTGTCTGGAAAGATGCTTTCTTCACATCCTTTAAAAATGCCTTGTTTCAGAAATTAATATTTTGAATTTGAAAAGAATAAATGGGATTTAAAATCAGGATATTTACAAAATTCAATCATTTGATCCATCTGAACAAGTTTTAGGATCTTGATGATGCTCCAGCTTGGAACACATTTCACATTATGGATTTTCCCATGGGGAAAAAAAATCAGCCAGTTTCTTTTCCAGGTAAATTCAAAATCTTGATAAAACTGACTCTTACTTAATGCTGGGCAAATCCAAAACAGGGGCTCTCAGGGCCCTGTGGGCACCAGCCCCTTTCAGCCTGCCCAGGCTCACCAGGGGCTCCCCAGCCCTGCAGCCTCACAGGTCCCTGAGGCAGCCTGAGGGACTGAAATGAGATTATCACAGATGCAAAACAGCCAAAAACTTGCATTACAGCATCAGTGTTGTATTATAATATCAAAAGATTCTACTCACAGAGTCCTGATCTTTGGCATGTGATTGAAGCTGGTGACGGGAATGCGGGTGATGTTGTTATTGTTGAGGGTACTGTTAGGAGAGAAAAAAAAGGGAGAAAAGAGAATAATATTGATTAATTATTTGCATTTCTTCACCAACACACTATTTACAGAAACAACCCGTTAAAATTCTTGGTAATAAATGTGCCTGGCTGCGAGCAGGAAGACACACTCCCTGATAGCTGTGACAATTTGTGACATACCATGAAAGATATTGCTGAGGGAAAGCAACCACAGCAGTGTATTGTCAGCTGGAGGTCACTGTTTACCACGTCTGGGTAACGAGGGGCACAGAAGAGGAGCTTTTATCAACTACTGGAACAGATCCAGACCTGTCAGCTCAGCTGCCTCTTTGTTGGAAAACCTGGTGCAACCTGAGTGGGGGGACACCAGACTCGGGCACAGCATGTAAAGGGCTCACTGAGAGCAAAGAGAGCTGTTGGCTCTCACAGGCTCGTTAGCACAGCCCACTGACACGGCCAGACAGCCCCACTTGCTCCCTGGAAACACATGGATGGATGGGCTCCCTCTCCTCCCTTCCTTAGGAAAAATATGGGGAGTGGGGCAGCCTGTAATAAAGCATGTCCTGACCCAGGCACGTAAGGATTGCTACTGCTCTATCAAAGCTGAGCCTGAAGAGAAAATAATCTCAGCAGTTGGAGTGCAGGGACCCCCTTAGAGCTCCTCAGGAAGAATGAACTGACTCGATTACCATCAGCCGAGTGTGCTGCTCCCGTTTGTGTAGCTCCTAATTATATCAATGACTCTCCAGCAAATTAGAAGCTATAAAGTTTATCAAGATGGCACAGGAAATGGAAAGCACTTCAACAGGGCATAACTGCCATGCTGCAAGTGCACCAAATCTGCAAATACAGTAGCCCAGTTTGTCATGAGAATGGACAGGGCCAGTGACCACTCTGCATCCCAGCATGGCCAGTCCTGCCATCGCCTATTTGAAAAGTGCAGTGTCCACAGCACCAGGGCAGGGAGAAACCTCTACTTTCTACATGGAGCACTGAATTCCACAGGGTCACTTTGGCAGAAGACAGTGCTTTTGTACATTTATGTATGTGCTGAAGAAAATACCTGCTGAAGCAACCTAATGGTGTGTCATCCTCCCCTAAACGATTTAGCTGTTCCCATGACATGTATTTACATAGGACATTTAATCAAAAGCTCTAGAAAAGTTTTCCAGGAATTAACTCTCTTTCTTGGTCATGTGCCAATTCAAAAACATTTTTACAATTCTGCCTAGAAATCCCTTGGCAGAGCCATCATCTAAAACGTCAGCAGATTACAGCTAATTAGATTTTACCCTATTAAGACTGAGTTTTGGGTACACAGGAAGACACACACACACACTGGCAAAGCCAGGAGCTTGCAGGGTGCCCTGGCTCTGCACAGGCACACCCAGGAGCAGGGTGGGAGCACCTCTGACACTGGCAGCATGTTTTGCTGCTGCTGCTGTGCTGCATCCTGGCAGGACAGCATCCTGGCAGGACAGCCCCCAAGCACTCTGTCAGCAGGATCAGAGCTGGTATTCCAGCACAGTGCTGCACCAGATGGATGCACCAGCGATCTGGAGCCAGCTTGGGGGCTGACATACCCATGACAGCAAGCTGCACCAACAGAGCAAAATTACCCTTCCTTTCCAAATCTGTGAGCAGAGAGAGTTATGTCAGTAAAAGCAGAGTTTTTGAAAATCTGGAATCTGCATGGGAGATCTGCTGCCAGAGATCTGTATCAGTCAAGTCACACACGTTCACACACCAGGCTGATAAGAGCTGTCAGTCTCAGCACATGATAACTTGTAGTATAATGTGTAGTATTCATTCCAGATCCTCTGGAAAACTTGAAGATATTAAAAATTGGGCAGGAAACACACAGCCAAGTGTTGGGATCAACAGATATACAAACTCCTGGGTTTCTGGATTCGGGTTCTCAATATGCAAGGACTCAAAGGCAGTCTACTATAAATTTAAAGGACAAGATGAAGAGGGAAATTCTGTCAACTTCAGCAGGAGAGCTGGAAGTCAGCTCTAAGAGCTGTCAGCCACTCTGCCAGCTGTGCCTCCCAGCCTGCAAGGCTCTGCTGTTCTGTGGCTGCAGTGCTGGCAGTGAGCACCCTGAGCACCAGTGCTTATCTGCAGGGTTGAAACCCTGCCTCTCAATCCCTGCTATGGTCACAGTGGCATCTCACATCCCACTGTGGCAGATTATATGGTGCAAAATGCACCTCTCTGTCATACAACTGCCAGTGCTCCATTACCTTATTTACCCAGTGATGTAGCCAAAGTCCTTTGTGGCCAATGAGCCAAAACAAGCCTGTACAACAATTTCAGAAAGTGAACAAACCCACTGGGAGTGCATGAATATATACATCAACACACTCTGTGTGTTTGCTCTTTACATGTTGGGAAGTTCAAACAGGGCTCAGAAATGGAATATATAATTGCACCATCATTTTTTTTCCTTGTAAACCTCTAAATACAATTCTGAGGTAACCCCCTGCCTTAGTTGCCTGTTACATTAAAATGAGTTATGCACTCGGATGGAAGATTTTAGGTATGCAGTGATAAATAAAAGCCACATGTAACATCAGCACACAAAAATCACATATGTAGCTGATGTCTGAATCAGTCACACATGGCACTACAGGAGTCACTGGGGGCCATTGGAATTCAAGAGAGATTTTTCTATTGATTTCTAAAGGATGTGGACTGGCTTTGGGCAGAACAGGCTGTGCCAGTGAACTTCCTTCTGCACTGGGCAGAGAACATATCCCTGTCTCCCAGTGCAATTCATCTGCATGCAGAAGGGCCACCCATTACTGTCTGACTTGATGATTCAAAAATATTTTAAAAGTTCTTAAAATATTTCTATTTCACAGACAAAGCATTATTCCAATCACACAGCGTTTCTGCTCACTAGATATCAAATGAGAGTGGCTCAGGTTTTGCAGGTATTTGAGGTTTCAAATATTTGCTTATTTTCAAATAAGCAAAGGTTTCCCACAGTTCATTGAGAAATAACCCTCCTTCTAAGAATCCTAAATCAGTGCTGAATTTATATTCTCTTTAAACACAAATTTCAGGGATAACTCTAGCAGACAGCTACTGTTCAGGTGACTTAGTAGAATACTATTTCATTGATATTTAAATGTTAACCATAATGAATGCAATAAAACATCTATGATAACAGCAATTATTTCAGAACAGAGGAGGCCAAACACTGCAAAGGGCACTAATTGCCAGTGAACAGTGTGTACTACAGCCCAGCTGGAGCTGCAGGAATTTAACCCTGCTGCTCTGGCTGCACAGCACTCAGCTCCCAGGCAATGGGATGTGTTCAGGTAGAGATGTGCTCTAGAGATATCCTGTAAAGCCTTTCATTATGCACATGATTCCTTCCCAGCAATGATTTTTTAAGAGATGTGTCCTGCCAGGGGTGAACATACAATACAGGAGCATTTTTAGCACATGAAGGGAAAATATACACGATGCTCCAGGGTCCCAGCCTCAGATTGATCCACTCAATATTCAAATCCATAGGAAGAGATTTGTAAGTACCAGGAAGATGAGAGAAATAGAAATTCCAGAATCTTCTGACTCTTCCAACATCATATGAGGAAACATATTCTGCTGAGTGGTCCTCAGCCTTATACCTCCCACCTCTTCCAGAACCCAACATGCCCCTTGAGAAAGCACTGTCCTCTCACTTAGGAGTCCTCTCCCTGTAAACTATTCACATCCAAAATGCTGAATCAGGAAACGGGAGCTACAGACAATATTATTTATGCCAGCCAACTTCCCACCTTGGGCTGTGATCCTTGTCACATCTTGCAGGGTAAGCAGAAGCAGACTGCAGCAGTCCTAAGGATCCTCCAAGGACTACTTGGAAGATGCATAACGTGAGATCAGCAGGCTCTGAGGTGGCACATCCTCCACCACTGTGAACTGTCACAGCCCCACAGACTTCAATTTACAGCCCCAGAGGAGCTGCTCTCCTAACTCACTGCTCTGCCAGTCGCCCAAACTGGCTACAGGCACACGTGGAGCTGCCTTCTTCCTTCTGAAGGATAAAGCTGATTTATAGCTCTTACTAATCAGAATTTTCCTAAAGGAAATAGTGCTCAGTCTGCAATCCTGTCATGATTTAAAAACAATTACTTAGCTCCTTCCTCAAACTTTTGGTGCAAATTTAATTCCATGAAGTTGCATCTTTGTCCTCTTCTGACTTGCTCCAAATTCATGAACCCCACTGCAGTTCCCTGACACAGACCTGTTAATTCCAGACTCAATATGATTACATTAAAATCACTAACCAGCAGAAACAACTGCCATGTCTGTTGTTTTTTCCATACTATTTACGCTTTAGTCTTTACACATTTCTCTACCTTCTTGCATTGAACTGATGAGAGTCAGAAAAAAAATTATACTTCTAATGCTAGAGGAAATTACACAAATTTTATGGCAGAGACCTTGAGACAAAAGGAAACTACTTAAATTTTGAACCATGCTAATAGTACAAGTATTTTATTTTAAAAGCTTAGAAACTCTAAGCACCCTTTCAGGTCCCTTGGACTAATTCAGAGAGCAGAAATCCCAGGCTGTCAGATCAATACTCAGTCTCAATTCTGTAAGTCACAGTGACACAGAGATTTTTGTTTCCCTTCCTAGAATTCAATTAATGTGATTAAAAGCATATAATAAATATCAGAATCCTTGTCAATTTTTTCATCTGAAATAATACTTTCATGACAACATACCCACATGCTCTATTCTGGTTTAGTACCAAAGGGATCTTCTCTGACAGAAAAAGTCACACAACACAACAGAAATACCTGAAACATTAACTATTTAGTATTTAGTAAAACAGTGACTGTCCTAATGATTTCCAGTCACACTTCAAGTGGGAAACTACACAGTACAAAGCATTTTCATAATGTGCATCAGTACAGTACAATAGCCACAGTGATGCTTCTTGTTTTCAACCTGATTTTGAACAGATTCAAATGAAAGGGGCAGGGGAGAACCTGTCAGATGCTGAAGATGCCCTTTGTTATTTGTCAGTAACAGAGACTGGTTTCCTTTCCTGTTCCACTTCTTCTGCCACTTTGATTAGCAAAACAGCTAATCAAACTGAGAAATTTTAATTCAAACTTAATTCAAATTGAGAAAACACTTTCCCCCACCCAAGGCTCAACAAGCATCTCCCATAGCTACTAGAGGCTTGCTGTGCTGGCCATTCAGGTTTCTGATCCACACCAGCCTGCTTTTGTGTCACATTTGGCTGACCATGGGACATCACAGCATTTGCAAAATTCTCAGTTAGAAATACTCAGACCCATTTACTGATAGGTAAATGGAGAAGGAGATCTGCATGCACTACATTATTGCTAGGTTTGAATGCCTTTTATTTTTGGGCACTGTAAATTCTTTACAGGCTTCTAATAACACAGGATTTGGTATCAGGAATCCTACACACTGCAGCCCTTTGGCAGCACAGGCTTCCATGTGTCTGTGGGCTTCACTGGAAGTTAAACAACGATGTTCAGTTCCTTTTCCCACTCAAAACTCTCTCAGAACATTGTGAAAGGGTGGTGCTGGGTTACCTCCCTCTGTGATAAACCTGGGTTTGGAAAGTGAGACACTGAGACGGAGCAGCAAAGCAAAAGGGACAAGGCTGGTGGGGCAGAGCTGTACCAGGCCCTGGAGCACTGGTAGCACTAACAACTAACATTTCCTTCTGTCTGCTCCAATTACCCCACTGCTCTGTCACGGGGTGCTCTTGGCTGTGTGCGTAATCCCCGCGTTGTGTGTCTGTAACACCATGTAATTGGGCCTAATGCAAGATTATTATCCATGTGCATGCAATGGATAGCTACAAATGGTGTGTCTGCAGGCTGCTAACGCTCCCAGGGGTGAATTACTGTCATACTCCCCGATCACTGCTTCTCCCACAACTGCCATGGCTCCCAGCTCCTATCCCCAGTGTAACTATACATCCTGTAAATGAGACCAGGAAATTTATTCAGACTTAACCAAGGCATCTCCAAGCATAATTAAGCCTCTCATGTTAATAGTTTTTTTTGATAATGTTACTTCTACTCAGAAGTGGGTGAAGTGATTTAAAAAAAAAAAAAAAAAAAAAAAAAGGCTGAACAGCTCTGCCTAAGTTTCCAGAGGAGCTCAGAAGGCAACACTACTCTGTCCTGGCAGTGCCAGAAACACGACTTCTCCAAGACCTCAAAGCTTTGAGGTGTGTCTGTGTGTGTAGTGTTGGTAAATATGAGTGAAGGAATCTTTCCCCTGTGTACATGTGGACTGAAACTGTTGAACTTGTGCAAGATCAGACATCACCAGCAGTATTTATGCACATAAAGAGCAGGATCTAAGGGTCTGTCAGAAATAAAGAGATGAAACATCAGTTTGGGAGACTGCATCAGCAGCATAATTTAGCACTAACAGTGCCAGTACCTTAAACCTCTGTGTTAGCAGATTCATATCACTTACTTTTAAACCTCCATTGAACTACATAAAATACCACTGCAAAGGGAACACATCCTCTGTTCCTTGTATTCACACAAGCGTTAAGCAAAGCAGTAACAGGTTTAAATTTCACAAAGAGGGACTTTCATTAGATATAGGGAAAATGTTTCTTAGAATAAGAACAGGAAAAATACAGAAAAGAGCTGTTACAGAGTGTGCAGCCATCAGCAGGGAGGCCTGTGATAAAATACTAAATGAATCCCTGTCAGGAATGGCACTGGCTTCGATGGGCTTGCCCCAGGGAGGGACAACGGATGGCAACTTCTGACCCCCTCCAGCCCTCACACAGCACCCAATATAACTAACAGCAGCAATTCCAAAAAGTGAATCTGAATCTATATTTAGTAATAAACCCAAGACTTTAATTTTATATGCTGCCATAATTAATGTTTGTAATTAACTTTCAGATTGCAGGGCAAAAGAAGCTATATTTCCAATAGCTGTAAAGAGCTATTTTTCACACAAGTCAGGAGGAATTTGCATTGAATTAAATATTTACTGGTTCTTATGGCCTCTAATGAAAAAGCAAAGAGACTTTGGCACTCCATCCCTGAGCACCGAGTGCAGTCACCCTCGACTTTCAAGGCATCCAAGGCTTGCTCGTTAGGCAATGCCCAAAACTCAACTGCATCTCTTCTGAGCTGTGGTGAGTCCCGAGTGCCTCTTGTACTCAATTCCTTGATCTCACTGCAGCCTGTTGAAGTGAAAGCCCACAACTACCATGTGGGCAGATAATGAAAGCAACTGATGCTGCACTGATTAATCCGTTACTCGGCACTGTTAGAAAACATAATGATCTCACAAGGGGCCTTATTCACTGACACAGAGCAGCAGAGCTCGGAGCTGACACCTCAAATTAGCAGCACAAGCAATAACAGCTGGGGGTTTGTCTCAATATTTGTACCCAACTCTAAAATGACTTGGCACTAGACAAGTGCTATTTTTAAACACAATGTTACCCCAGGCAAATAATGGGCTAAATAGTCTCCAGGTGACACGAAGAATCCACTGAAATAAAAATAACTGGTCGCCAATTTGTGGTTTCTGTTCTAGTATTTAGTCTTTTGACAATGTGTTCACAAATGTTCTCAATACAGCAACGTGAGAGGCTCCCAGCATCGTTAACTTGAGAAGCTGACATCAGAAATATAACTATCTCAAGGATACAGAGGAAAGAAAATCTTCCTTTTAGAAATGTATGGAAAAAAATAAAGTAAATAAGCTTAACAGAGAATTATGCACAAAACTGCCAACGGTGTTTATTGCTACAATTGCCTTGTTCTTCCCATTCTGTGGCTAATTTTAATTTGCATATAACTGTCAGATCTTAACTATTTAAGCTTATTATAAAGGCCAGATGGTTAAGGCAGACTTTTTTCCCCTTGAAGGAGTGAGATTCCTTTCAAAGACATCAGGTTTCAGGGAAACTGAATTATTATAGTAACAGATTCTTTGTTTAAAATGCCTGTTTTCTCAACTGGCAAGAACCAGGATGACCACATTTGCCCACAGTGGTAACTTTAGGGCATATTAACTTAAATCCTGCAATTGCTGCCTTAATTCTCCCTAGAGTCTGGCTGGAGTCTCTGTGACAGACAAGCTCGGGAGCTGAGGCTCAGAGCAGGGCAGAGGGAAAGTGAGGACCTGCAGCAAGAAAATGCTGGGCAAGCTGAAGAGATTGAGACTAGGAATCACTGGAAAAGGGCAAGAGGCCAGAAAACAATCATATGGGCCAGCACATCAAAGGTTTCATTGTCATATGTAAAAAAGCATAAGCAAAATTAAGGATTTGGGTGATGCATGGCCAAATCTTACTGGTGTTACCTTTAGCCCTGAATCTATTTTAGATATTCACATACCTATTGTTATGCCTAAATTCACTTACTTACACCAACACCCAAGTAAAATATTCCAAAACAAGATAAAGTAGAGAACAGGACAAGGTAAAATAAAACATAATAAAGGTCATACACACAAAGATATACAAATTCAGACTGTGTATGTCATCAGATGTTAAATCAAGAATATCACTCACATAGTGTCATATGAAATGACTTACTGGTTCCCCTAAAGGAAGTTGCTCTTTCTGTGCACAGAAAGACATTGCTATTTTCCTACAAAATCAAATCACCTCTATCAGCTGTGCAAAATATATGTACCAGTTGCATCTTCTAATTCTAACTTCTGTGCCCAGTGAGAGTTGAAAAAGCTTTTTAGAGAACTTTCAATCAGCTTTTCAGTCCTTTACATGGCACTTTAATTCTAGGCAGAAAATACAAATTCTATTCAGCCTGAATTAAAATATAAAAGCACTGGTGCAAAGACAAGAGAATGCAGGCTGAAATTATTCTGCGCTGCTTTATTTTTGAATGAAGGATTCTCCAATGAGCTGCTCTTCTAAACTCAAAAATAGCAAATGAAACGTTGGCTTTACTTTTTTTTTTTTTTTTTAAATGAAATTTTCTCAGGTCTTTGCCCAAAGGCGACACGTTTTTCAGTGTACTGTACTGGGAATACTTGCTGTCGCTCTAAGACCCAACTACATCCAGAATTTTGATTCAGAGAAAGAAAAGTATTTCTGTGAACACTGAGTTTTGCATCATTAGGGTGGTTTTGATGTTTCTCTATGGTACCAAATGACAAGGCTGATATTATTGCCTAGAACCACTGGGAATGAGTCCAATTCTTACAATACCCAGACCAATGCCTGCTGAAGTCAGAGCAAATCCCATGGCTGATTTCAGCAGGGAATGAATCTAGTCCCTGCAATCCATTTATTTAGGCACAGATTTTTTCAGGAGCCACAGCAATCAAAAATATAATTGCATTCCATTTCAACTCCCCTAAATTTTATTTTGTAGATTCATTTGAAAATCTCTTGTTCAATGAATTAATACAATAAATTTAAAGTACAATTATTTTACTTTAATACAAATTCATTGTTAAGTAGAGACGGTTTGGGGGTTTTTTTTAGGTTATATAGAGATCTCTCATACCAAATATGTCTCTTGATGTCACCCAACTGCATGCGTATCAGGTACTGTGGTTTTATGGATTCTTTGCTGCTCCTGACAAAACCAGTGGAAACAGGATTGGGCTCTCAATGCATACAGAGGTCTGAAAGCCTACCAGATGAATTTATGGAAAAGATGAAAAAGAATCAACAACATGAAGTCAGATTATACAAACCTTAAGTTTTATGCATCAGCTCCTCAGCAAAATAAAGCAGTTTCTCAGGTCTCTGCCTAAACTGTTGTTTTGGGTCAGTCCTTTCTGAAGCTGAAGCAGCCTTACAAACACAATCCAATCCAAATTAACACGGTTCAACTCCAAAATTTGAAAGGAGCGAGCAACTTTGGTCGTTTATTCAGGCTCATGGGTTTTAATGATGGAGATTTCCAAGGTAAAATGTTTCAGCATTCAGTCAGTTGAGTGCAACTATTTTCTTACAGGACTTCACCAAAAGACCTTCTGAAGAAATTGATTAAGGTTGGATCAGAAAGGAACAGTATCATTGTTCAAAGCCATGTTTTAATTTGTCCTGTCCTGAGCACACTGCAGCCTTAATGCTACAGCTTTATGGTAAAAGCCTCTGTTCTGACAGCCTTCCCCCCACAATGAACACCACCTTTCACACCCCTCCAAGTAACACATCAACTACAGAAAAGCCATTCCAAGTGGCAGAGAGAAATTAGTTGTCTTTTCTGAGGTAGAGAAAGTGACAAAAGTGGACTTCTGCACCCATTGTCAGGGCTCTGTGGCCATATTCAGTCTCCTTGGGGTGGTCACTGTGCCCGCCCGTGGCCACCTCAATGCCGCAATGCGGCAGCGCCTGAGCGACTGCAGGAGCCTGCGCTGCCTGCTGGGAACAAAGAGGGACGAGCCCCCCAGCCCAGGAGTGACACAGCACTGGCAGGGCAGCCAGGTGTAAAAGGTTTTACCAACCCCTTGTAAGAGGCAGCGATGGGAATCTGTGCTGAGGGGGCTGCCAGAATCCCTGGGTTCAGTTTTCCCCCAACAGCAGAAACAGCAGGTCCTGCAGACAAAATGACACCCCTTATTGCTCTGGCCAGAGCAGCCACTCTGATTTCAGTGTCTCAGCTGCCCCTCAGTTCCCAAGGCCATTGGCATTCCCACTGGCAGAGAGCAGCAGGAAGAGATCTTCCATGGCTCCAGCAAGAGGACAATGGGCATGGTGCGGTACAGAACTGCACAGGCAATTCCTGGCTTTGGACAGCAGAGGAAGGAAAACAAGCAAATCTTTTAAAGAGAGAACACTTCACCTTAATTGCCAAAATTGCCTCCCCAAAGTGCAAGAGACTGAGAAGGTGTTCGTGGAATAATTTTATATTCTAACCATATGGGATGACCCTATCTGCAATTCTTCCATGCTGGAAATTAAGGCTAATATTCAGGCTAATATAAATCCACATGAATGAAACAGGGAATGTGTGGTACACACATTCTGTGAATTTACACTTGCATGTATGAACAGTTGTTAAGGAAAACTTACATTCATAGAGGAAAGAAATGCTTCGAAAGAACAAAGACTACATGTAGTTTCTAGACAAGGGCAATTACATGTTTCTTGGTGAAGCTGGAAAGGGATCTGCTTTCCATCAGGATTTTATTTTAATAAGGCATTAGACAGCGCTTGTGTATATCACACAAGAAAAAGGTCAGTATGTTTAAAAATGCCTATCTTTCCAATTTCTACATTACTCCCAAACTCCACCTGCCCACGAGAAGCAGAAATGCCTGCTTATATTCATGCAATACAGCTAAAAACCCATAACACTCTGAATAGCAAATACTCACAGTGTTTCATTTGCCTCCAGTCCACAGAGTGAAAAATCGCAAAATAAAATATACACAAAAAAATTCGAAGCACCCACGATCTGTTCAGGAATATTCTACAAGCGCGAGCAGTAGTTAAATAAAAGGAGTCAACAGTTCTTCACACATGGCTGTTTCTCTGTAATATCTGCATGCACCCAAAATAAAATATACCTGCCATTGTGGAGGGTCTGTCCTACCCGTTTCAGTCCGAGGACTGGCTGGAGTGCCTCACCTGGCTTCTAACGCCCTTCCCGCAGACGGGAAGACGGGATGTCTCGCAGATGAGATGGACCCAACCCTTTTAAGACACCACTGGAATTGCCCAAGGAGCCAGTAGGAAGCGTGGGTGCTGCGGCGTGGGCTCCCCCTCCCCAGAGCCCGCCCAGCCCGCAACCGCCTCCTGCACCAACGGGGGCTTCTCGCGGCCCCCAAGGCGCCGTCGCAGAGATGCTGCATTGCGGCAATTCATCCATCGCAGCAGCCAAGCGCAGCGCTGAGAGCCACGAACCAGGGCTGCTGCCCCACGCTCCCTTCGCCCAACAAAGCCCGTCTGGTGTCACACCAGCCTAAGGGTCTGGTGGCCAACAGAGACCCTGCCCGCTCTGTGCTGCTTCAGCCCTCCAGCACAGCCATCAGCCTGGCTCCCACTGTGTTCTCTTCCCTTTACCCTCAAATAAACCCTACTCTGAGCAACAGTCGGTGCTTGCAGACCAAAAGCCTCACCCCACCCAGTGCTGAGAAGACAAGGGGGATACAAGCCATTTTAAAAACTTAATGGCACAACTGAACATCGTTTCCTTCAATGGCTTTATGTAGCCATTGATGCCTTTTCAACTGACCAAGATACTTTCTCAGGTATCTCTAAAGCACTAGAGCAACATGGTACATCATAACAAAGGTTTCTGGATGGCCTTACAGCATTTTTAGATTTGTTTCTAAGGATGTGCAGATGTCCCAAGCATGGCCATCCATTGCTCGTAAAAACGAAAAACAATGCATTCAGATTATTCACCCCAAAACAGAAATGTAAGAAATGCAATTCTGCTTCAAAAATATTGAACCAGTTAACAAGGAATTGCTTCATTTATGATAATTTAATTAACATAGAAATTGTGATTATTTGTCTTCAAATGACTTCAACATTATTTTATACTTCCATCCTTAAAGCAGCTCTTAAATGCTCTTTTTTCCTAAACCCAGGACTAGATAAGCTAAGTAAATAAAATCTAATTTATATTAATCTTATTACTGTCTTTTAAGTTTTAAAAATTATTTTTCTTGATTTAACCTTAATTTAAAAATGCTCTCATCATCACATATACTTGCACACATACATACCTACATTATATGCATAACCTTTTGAACAGCAAGAAAAAAGACACTATTTGATCTTTAGATCAGAAGCAGGTTTTACTACTGCATTTTTTTTTCAGGTGCAGATATAGTTATTAACTTCACTTCCAAGCACTTCCAAGCTATCTAATTACTACTGTTTTGATTTGTAATTTATTATAGGCATAATATTATTGTCCTAGCTAAAAATATTGGATAATACCAGTGATATGTAATGCATTGTACCCTGGTCCCTGCAGCTACAGTTCAAGGTAAAGTATTGGATATTTTGCTTGAATTGGGAGCTCAATCCTGGTATACAGAGCCCCCACCATAGTTTTACTCTCTCTTTCCAGGCTTCTGAGCCCTCCCTTGAATAAAGACTGGCTATGGCTCAGAGCTTTAGTCTATGTTGTACTTAGCACAGCAGAGGGACAAAAGCAACCTCTGAGAAAGACAAACCATCTACCCCCCTGTTGGTCACAAACAACGCCTTTGGTAGGATGCAGAAAAAAAAAGGGAACAGTTACATGTTCTGAAATATTTTTTGAAATGATCATTTTTCACTGCTGTGACTGAGCCCAGAGGAAGCAGGAGCTGCCACATACACCACCAGCTCTGGACCCAGAGCAGTGTCCCAGGAGGGCCGAGGACATCCTGGGGTATTTGACAGTGATACCAAAGGAACCTGTGGTGTGCACACATGCAGCCTCCTCCCGGCCATGGAGCTGTATTGATGCCAACAGAAGCACATCCAGCTACCAGAGTATCGTCATCCTGCTGCTTTGGGGAGTCATAGAAACAGTGAACTGCAAAGTACGGCACAGAACGACTACTCATCTACCTTGAACTCGTCACGTGCCATCAGAACTGTGTCATCGACTCAACTTTATCAGCAAGGAGCTTTATTCCCATCCTAGTCTTCAGCTCAGCTCTTGGTTAAGGTGTTGAGCTGCACATCAGCATTAAATCCACATCTGAGTGTCCTCTGGATGAAGTCGTTCACATTCATTTGACTTTCAACAGTCAAAATGCTTGTTCTACATCTTTTATATTACTGACGAAGAAACTATATTAGTCAAAGGGGAGGGAGGGCAGGTCACAAGATGAGCAGAGCATGCAAATGAAACAATTAATATCATGGGAGAGAGGGTTTGCCAGAAATCCTGTCTATCCTGGAGTTTTGACTTTGGAATCTCCCAGAGCAGTGACTGCAGCACCAATGAAGGGCTTAAATGACACAACCCATAAAGCTGGGCTTCCTCAAAAAGCATACTGGTCAGTGATTCATGAAACTAATAATTCTAACCTGGCACTGCTCTTATCTCGATAAGTTCTGCAGCCTGCAAGGCTCCAGGCTATTCTTACAGGGAAAAAACCTTCCAACCTAATGGGGCAGGGAAGGAGAATGAGCATAGCATTCAACTACTACATATGCTCCAGGAAGGGAAAAATCCATCTTTTCTAAATATGTAACATAATTAAGCATCTGGACCAAGGACTGATAGAAATGTTCATCAATTTGCAAGGACATGCCTGGAATATGGCAGGATTAGCAAAATCATTGATCAATGAATTTATGCAAATATATTCTCCCCATAAAGAGAGAGTTACATTACATCTGTAACAGGCATCAGTGATTTTCAGAGACCCTCTCTCAGCCACTCTGATTTTATCTCGGCTGGTCTTTGATATAAAGCCTGTCACCATGGTGCCATCTGGACAGTGTTCCTTTCAACATGCTGTACTTCCAACCTCCCATTTGTAATCCACTGTACAACAGAGGTTATCTCAGATTTCATTTCCACATCTCGATCAGGGTCACCAGATCTCCCACGGACATGCATCAGCAAATAAAAACATTTCTTACCAAGCCACCATGTAAGCACCCCATCTTCCCTCCATCAACTCGTTATGCTGATTATGCATCTCCCCTCCTTAGGGTCCACTGAGGGGGGCACTCCACCTTCTAAAAGTTCACCCAAAAAAAGGCATTTCTGTAGTTAATCCTATCTCTGATTTATGTAACTGAAACCTTGTAGTAACCACAGCCAGGCTCTTCAGGAGCGTTTCTCCTTCCCTTACAGACCGACAGCGATACAGGAGGCAGGAAGAACGGGAAGAGGAGAAATTAAGGGACAGTCTAATAAATAAGAGAGTAAAGAGAAATTGAAATTCCCACTTGCCTACTGATACCTCTGTACTCTGCACACTGTTTTTGTATTGCCAAACCAACTGTTGTCCTTCCTCTGGCATAACCTGATTGTCAGAGAGACAAGCTCAACATTGAAAATGGCAGATACTCTTAGAAATGCCAAACTCCTCATTTTTCACTTTCACCAAGCAGGTACAGACTTCAGTTACTCACACACTGCCAATGGTTACTCCCTTACGTTTACTTTTTATTACATGTATAATTTTTGCATGTTGACTGATGAAATAAGTAAAGATTTTTAATTGCCTTTATTAATTTACATACCTTTGAGCTAATATACACCCTTGGGTAAAAAACCAATCCCAGATAAACCAACAAAACAAACCCCAAAAAACCTCCAAAAACCAAACCACAAAAAATATAAACCAAAACCTGCAATAATTTATTTTTCACTCAAGTATAAGTAAACTAGCTATGCACATCATTTGACAAAGAATTCTCATTTTCATTATTGTATTTTGGCATTTTGGTATCAGTTATAGGAACATAATTTACAGAGTTCAAATTTGATCCTGATTGCCTCAACCGATCATAATTTCCAGCAAAATAGAGGAGGAAATCACATTTGTGTGGCATTTTCAGGCTTTCATTAAGCAATGACATCTCATATATTTAGAATTATGTCATGACTTTCGCTCCCTGTCTCTCCAGGTTGTGAAAGCAAATAAAAATCTTCTATCTAGTTAAGACATGCCCAGAATAGCATTTTGCAAATAAGTAAAACTGACTATATAACTGAGTGTTCAACAATTCAGAGGCAACCTTAGCAACAATTAAATCCTGGCTGTAGCACAAAATATTGATTCATGTTCTGAAAGTTCTTAAAAGTTTGCTATGACAAAAGGCAGTGTGCATTATAAGCACACTCATCCATGACATCTCTATTAGAAATTGCACAGACTAAACCTTTTATGAAAGAATTGTTCCTAACAGGAACACATTGAATCGAAGCAAGGAAAGCAGAAATAATCCCGATTTTTACCCTCTGGTAAAATGCTTGCAATGCCTGAGTGTGGCAGACAAAGCACAGAACTGGGGCTGCAGGCCAGGCTGGGGGGACAGACCAGCTGTGTCCCACCAGCCACGGCTTGGGGCCGAACTGGAGCTAGGAAACACCGGCACAGCCCTTGCACTTTGTGGTTTTGTGGGTTTGTCATGGAGGAGGAAGAAGAGTGTGGCAGAAAAGGTTCTGCACACAAACACCAACAGAACAATTTAAATCTCTTCTATTGCTTTGATGTTAAGATTTTGGGAAAGGAAGGGTGGTGCATTTTTCTTTGCCTTTATGACATTTTGCAATCAGAAGGAAAAATATTTGTAATATATTTAGGAGTCATTTGGAACTGACGTCACAGATATTTGGATGACTATACCTGCACCTTTTTGTTATCACTTGTGGATGAATTGGCACGATTTTTCACACTAAGTGGAAAAGTGGCACCCAAACCAGAATGCTGGGTCCCTGAGCCTGTAGTCTGTGGCTGTGGACTCAAAGGCAGAGCCAGCGCTCATTCATTCCAAAAGCAGGTGAAACTCAGGAGGGAGGATTTTCAAACTCAGACATATTATATGAAAGACCTACAATTAATGTGGCTAACAACAAATAAACTCCCAAATCATTCTGTACAGCAAGAACCCCTTTGCCTCCTTTAACAGAATACTACCCTCAGAACTCCCAGGATTAGCCCTTGGTATGATAAAATCTTACGCAACGAACAGAATGTGTTCAAGCTCTGGACCCTCTGGCTATCATTACAAAGCAGGAGGAAAAACAGCTTTTACAATATAAAAAAAAAGAAAATACTCCACCTAAGTTGTCAACAGTGACTCATAATTCTTTCTGTGCTGTCTACATGGTACAACTCCCATGCCACCACAGAGTTTTCCAGTTACCCCAGAGAGACAAAACAATGACAAATAAATTAATGGGCTTTTTGTTAAACTGAGTCCTGTTTCTTACTGAGAAAAATGGTTCAGCCCTTCCAGTCTAATGACAATAGTATGCCCAGGCAGTCAATATTACTAGATTTTCCAGTTTGAGCTTGTTGAACCATCTTGAAGATAATTTCTTCTACTCATGTATTCTAAGAGACTGGAGGTGGAATTCTGAGCCTTAGAAGTGTTTTATCTCCTATCCTTCATAATTTTGGGCATCTGGAAATAAAACTATGGACTAATTTCTAACCTATAAAGTATACAAACAGCACATTGTCACACACCCTAAGGAATACTGGCTAATCATTTTACAGACTACTCTGGGGTTTTGGTTTGGCTTTCCTTTGAGGTTTTTTTTTTTTTTTTAATAACCTTTAATCATACTTGTGGCTACAGCAATAGATATTTCTCAATAATGCTGTTATTGCCAAATATTGCCACAGGACATAAGTAAAAACTAAGCAGAGCAGAAAACCTTCTCCTACTCAAAAATCTTCAGTTAGCAAAGGTTTTACACCAAGTTTCTTCAACTTTCCTGCGCATTTCTATGCCAAGAAGTGATAAGAGAGTTAATAACTTTTGCCACTCATTTATGAATACATGCCCATTTTGCATTTCATTGCTGTTTCAGTTGTTGCACACACCTTTCTATGTCTTGGACTGCAAGACCAAACCCACTGAAATGTGTTTTACCATCTTATAAAAGGGGCACACAGGAATTTGTCAACAAGAAAAATTTCCTATTTTATCAACAGATAGAAACCAAACCCTTCATGGGAGTCTGCACAGAAAATCTGAGACAAGAGTGAACAAAGCCAGCCCCAGTGCAGAACTACCAGGACAGGATGTTTAAGCCCATCATTTCTGCAGGTCATTTCTCAGACATTATTTTCAACTTGCTGCCCAGGCAAAGACAATCAAGAGAAGGCACCAAAGCACTTTATACTCAACATTTATGCATCTTTTAACCCAAAACTCAGAGTCAGCAGTAGTACTTGGCACCTGTTAGGTTAGACCATAAAATCAGTGACACTTTTCATGGCATTGAAACACAGAGGCTCCTAAACACAGGAGTGGCCAAGAGCCCGTTTGCGTTGGGAGCTGCAGTCGGTGCCCTGGGATGCTCCAAGCTGCAGCTGAACTTCACAATTCCCTGCACCACGCCAAGCACTCAAATTAGGCACAAATTTTCATCTCTGCCTCTGTGCTATTTGTTGGTACAGCAACATATTTATAACACAGAACAAGAAAATGAGAATAGCAAATGAAAACAACTTGTGGATAAGAAGAAATAAGTCCCACGGACCATGGTGTGCTCTGCATTTTGAAGGATAACTGCACAAAAATTCCTTCTCTTCCCACAGCTACTGAATCACCAAGCTCTTTGCAGTCATGTTTCCTGAGGAGCTCAAGGTGAATGAAACGTGCAATCCAGAAAACAAAGTGTTTCTAAAGAAAGTATTCTTAGTTTGTTTTTTCAGCAAGGCTGTGCCCTGACTTATTGACAAAATTTAGAATTCTGTAGACAGGGTATGCGTGTGGAGAAAAGTGCAGGAATGGAAACACTGAATATCAGAAAGGTCACAAGATTTCAGGAAGATAAAGAAGAAATACATTATTTGGTGCTCTTGCAAACTGTTCAAACATAATTAGATTTTTTTTTGCAAGAATCCTTAAATATTTTCTACATATTGCATTATATGTTAAAATATACCTGCATAAAATACACACTAGGTCTGAAATGTTGAAATTTGGTTTCACTTGTTAATGTTCTTTGATGCTTCAGATCGTTTTAAATTTTAACATTTTTGACTGTTTTTACAACTGAAGATATGATATTCTCTGGGGCATTTAGCACATTTATTTTGATAGAAAGATAAAATTCTCAGACTTTCTTTGAAGAAAAAAATTCAGATTAGGTTGGAAGTATAAAACTCACATTTTGTGACTGCAAGAAAAGTAAGTTTAGAAATAGATACAATCAATCTGTTTTCTCATCTTTTAGAATATTGATTTTTTTTCCTGTAGCAGTGTGTCTATGCAGAAAATTAAAAATGCACTAAATAACTGATTATGATCTACTTTATATATCCTAATCTTCTCCCACCCACAAATAACTGGCATAGAAGTAACCAATTAAAACAGAGAGGTAAATAAACTAATTCAGCATTTACTACATCCTGGGGAGAAGGAATGCATTCCCAGCAACTTCTGCAGAGCCTGCAGAACTCACTATATTGCAAAAAAGGGCTCCATTTATTGTCCAGCCTATTTAGTGAAAGTTATAGCACAGTCTGCTGTCAGTGGAGGGCTGATTCACTCTCTGCAGATACAAAAAATCAGTTCATAAAAATAAAAAAAAAAGAAAGCCAGTTTTAGAGGAGTTAATTTTTCCTCCCCTTTCTTCCTTTCTTTCACCACACAGTAGACTTCTCAATCTGACAGACAAGCAAAATTTTATAGTGGTAACACATTACCTTTCCTGAAAAGTGCTATTACTATAGAATTCAAAAAATACTCTTGATAAGCTCCCCGATAAGAACCTCTGCAGAAACCTTCTGCTAGCTCAGTATGAGCAACATCACATACGATCTGATCAGCACCAGGATGCCAGCCTGGGGGACAGAGGGCACCTCAGCCGTGACAGACACAGCCACCACCAGGTCCCTCAGAAGGCCGAGCTTCTGAGGGCAGAACTCCTCTGAGCATCTGTACGAGGTGGATGCAGCCCTTGGGAACAATCCTGTGTACTACCAGACGTGTTCACCCCCTGTGCTGTGTGGCACAGGGCTGCCTAGGCTGCCCCCACTGCTCTGGCTCCTCTCAGCAGCCCAAGGCAATGTCGTGACTTTGCTGATTCTCCAGGTGCCAGGAGCATCTGAGGCAGGTGCTTATTTTATCCACCTACCATTTGCTGTTTCATCCCATGTAATTTAAGGGCAAGCTCTGCAGCAGCCTGGGCAGGCCTCCCCTGCTGTAGGGAGCTGTGCACTGGGTCAGGGCTGCTCTCGCATTAACTCACGGCAGATGACGAGGGTTTTGATTTTGGAGGGGTCGCGTGTTCTTCCCACCCCCTCCATTTCAGCTCAGAATTATGTGCTTTCACGAGTACTGGCACTCAGCTTTGCAGAATTACTTTGGGGTGACAAGGAAAGCTTTATAGCAGTTTATATAGTGAAAACCTATTCTAGAAAAGGTCTTTAAGTGAACGAGTAACTATCAGTAATAAGCAAATTATCTGCTCAGATATCAAGTTCAGGGTAATATTAGATTTACCTTACAATGACAGTGCTCTAAATCTAACGTACTGCTTCTCTGTTAGAGTCAGATTTCACTGTCAAAACCTTTTTTTTCAGTACGTGCTGCAGCTTTAACAGCCTATGTGTAAAGTTTGTGGTACGTGAAGAGCACAACGTGGTGTTATTTCAGCCCTCAGAGAAGGATCCTCCCCAAAAGCCAATGACTGCACTGAACAAGCCTGCCAAGAGCCCATCTCTCCTCCCTCTTATATACCAAACACCTTTGAAACAGCGTTTTGTCTAGGGCAGCGGTCACATATCTCATAATACTGCTCCCCGAGAACCTGTTACCCATCCGCTGCTCGGCCCCGGGCAGGTTTGTGGCTGCGGACCACACGTCGGACACACGGGGAACGCCGCCGAACCCCATCTGTTCCGCGCAGCAGCGAGCACAGCAATCCCTGCGCTCCTCACGAGCGGCAGCGCACAAGTCGTCTATTGTGGTTTAATTAGCACTAACGCCAGCCCGGGGGAAGTGTGAGCCTGCACTTGCTGAGGTGGGCAGGGGGGCTGTGGAGCCCCCAGACCTGCCAGCGCTGCAGCACGGGGACAGCCACCCCCCCACCGCCCCGGCACGGCACCAAGTCAACTCACAGGATCTCCAGGTCGCGCAGCGCTCGGAAGGCTCCATCTTCGATGCAGCTGATCTGGTTGTTGTCCAGTTGCCTGCAGAAAGGAAGGGAGAGGATGAAGGCTGGCTCCGAGCGCCAGGTTGGGGCTTCCCCGTCAGCGAGGTGTCCCTCCACCCCCTCGCAGCGCCTGCTCAGCTGCCAGGCTGCTCGGGGCTGCTCGCGGCTGTCTGACAGCGCTGCACGCTCCCGCACACTGAAGCCTGTCAGGTCTCAGTAAATATTAATTGCGCCTTTTTTTTTTCTTTTTTTTTTTTTTTTTAAAGGCAGAAGGGAGTAATTTCATTACATTAGGGCGTCCAATCCATTATGAGCTTTTACCGTCATGTCACTGAAACAATTTCATTAAGCTAAAGGCCTGTAAATCATTGGAGGTCACTGGGCTGCCCTCCGTGACCTCCCAGAATGCCGTTTTTTCTTTTACTGGAAGTTGGAGTCCTCTGTCCTGACAGTACTAAATCTCCAGGCTTTATCTACCCGAGAGCTGCGAGAGTGCATAGGGAATATACCGATTCCAAATTAGACTCAACTAATCTAATTTTATAGTCTTTTTATTATTCTAAGCACCAAATGTCTGTAGTGGTTCGATGCCTCTCTGCATTGTTACTGGTCCCATCTGGTAGCCCTTTCTATTGAAAGATTTCTGACTAAATACAGATGCTGTCTAACTGCATCAGGGAGAGCAATCCAGTGACAAAAAGCATTATACATATGTACACTTAAAACACTGTTTTGCTTCAAAATGTGTAATTTAATATTTGGATGGCAGAGTTCTCTCATTTGTCTCCCTGTACGTGCATGATTTAAATGTATTTTGCAATATATGGGGATACAGGAGGACAGCTACATCTGTCTCTTTTGCTTAAAAGAATTAAAGTTGCAATTTAAAATTCAGTGATTACATTTTCTGACATCTGATCCCTTAAATTTTACACTTAAAGAAATAAAATTACACATTTAGTCACATGCAAGTAAAATATCTGCAATTTATGAGAAAATAGATGCAAGCTCCTGACTCTATATGTTACTGCCCTTTGCACAGCATAAACTTTGGACTTGGTGAGGCAGAGACCCTTGTACTGCATGTGCAAAGTATCTTGAATAAAGATACAAAAATTACACTGTAGTTTCTGGTTTTGATTAAAAATATATATATGCAATTATAGGAAGTATATTACACCCATGTATAATATGGTTGTAAAGTTTCACCAACTACTTTCCAATTATTTGTTGTATCTAATTTTTGGTCTAAATTGACGCTTGCAGCAATTCTCTTGTTATACACCAATAAAGCAAAGCACAGACAGAGAGAATACAATCTGTATGAACCCCTCTAAAGACTGAGTTTGATCAGCTAACATTGAGCATTTTGGACGTGTACATCTTTGACAACTATGGAGAGAGACTTACCCTTTGTGATGTAGTCTGGGATCAATGAATATCATATTTTTTGTGAGTTAAATACACCCACTCACACTCCATGGTCTGCTAAACACCTTAGGAACCATAAAGCCCAACCTAAGGTTTCTCGTAGCATTTGCTAACTTTGGAGAACTTGAATTTGGCAAACTTCAGTGATGTCCCCAGTACTGACAGCCACTGGGATGCACAGTCCTCCAAAAGGGATTGTTCTGTGTGCAGGAGTTCACACACAGTATATGTACATATCTGGGTAAATGTATACATACGTATTTATGTTCTGCTTCTCTGTCGACCTACCAAAGATCCTAAAACCTCTCTGTTTTTGACTGCTGAGAAGACCACTGGTTGCTGAATGCCTTGTTCTGATATCCCTGTTTAATATCCCTGTTTAATTGACAAAAAATTGGTGCTGAAACAGAAAGGATGGTGCATTTTGAAGAGGAATAAACTTCAAATGAGTGAAATGCAGTGCTGCCTGCATGATTAAGTACTTCACACTTAGCTTTATTAAACAGAAGGTTGGCAGATGTTAACATGATGAGAGGAAAGGAGCCTCAACTTGAAAATCACCTCTCCTTCTAAGGGAAGTACTGTATATTGCACGATTTTTATTGGAGTTATACTATGATATTGATTTTTCTGCCAAATACACTAAAATAAGTAAATAAACCCAGTGTGCTACTCACAAAGCCTTCTGATTAAAGGGATTCCTAGGTGGGTATTGTTTTTTTAAAAAACTGCTACTCTCATAGATTGATTTTTGTTGAAAAAGCATCATGACCATTTTAATCATATTTCCACAGGTCCAGTCATGCCACTGCCACCAACCAGGTTTAGTCTGATGGCTGCACAGGATCACAGCAAGGGAAGCCTCTCAATGCTCAGAAGACACACACTTAGCAGCACTATCAGTAAATAGGGAACATATTCATTAGTGATACATCCTGATTCTGGGGCCTGTGAACCAATCCCTCACAGTCTCTGGGGTGAGACTCACATATTTAATGCTCCTTTGTCACTGTGCTCGTGTCTCTTGGTATCTGTGACACCAACACATTCACATCTGCACTGAAACGTGAGAATTTCTTCTCAGAAGGAAGAGAATTGCTACTTGTCTTAAAATTAGGCATGGCTGGTCTCAAGACCCTCTGCCTTCCCATTAATTTCTCTGTGTGTAAAGATGGAAATCCTATTTTTCTGCATCTTTACAGCACCCTGGTGAGTGGTTCAGTTAAGACTAGAAATTAGCGAGTTTAAATCTAAATGTCCTCCTTCCACGACAAAGTGTTAAAGTTTGGGAAAATCTTAAGTAAAGTCTTACAGAAAGCCAAGGTGCTCAGCACAGTTTTTTTAACTTGTGGAGACAAAACAAACCCCCTGTGATGTGGACTAGCAGCCAGCTAGTCAGTGTGGGTAGTCTGTGCATGCAGCTCCTCAAGGGGCTGAACAGACATGCCTAACATTTGTTGAGGAGAACATCTTACTTGAATAAAATTAATCCTATGCAGAGAAGGTAAAATTTCAACATAAAAAGAAAAAAGGAAAAAAGAAAACCCCAATATTTCAGAACAGGTGGAACCTACATTTCCCTGAGAAACAGCACTCCTGTTTCTCCATGGCTGCATTCTGAACAGAGGCACACGGAGCACAGGGCAGCTACCTGAGACACATCTCACCTGCTCCAAGCTTACAGGTATATTTTTAAAAATGGTCTTGGGCTGCAGAAGCCTTGATTCAGATTTAAATGCCACCTCTATTTGTCAGCACACATACCCTTTCTAAAAAATCTTTTCCTTGAGATTACAAATGGGTTGTTATGCACACAGTGGTGCAATGTACTAGTGGCAAAAGGTCAGACAACACAAACTCAGATTTAAGATGCAATTTTAAAATTACATGGACAAAATCACTTTTCATACCTGCATTTACTCTGCCTTTTGAAGGAATACAGCACTGAGCTCAGACTTTATCTAAACCTACCAAGTGGTTCGACTGCCTCTGATGGAAAAAACCATTCTCACACAGAAATATTGAGCCACTGAAGGATGAATGAAACCACAGTAACTGAGCTGTGTGACACCTTCAAATGTTGCTGAGTTACACAGATAACTCACTTCTATTCCAAAGTGTTTGGGTTAAATGCTGAATCTCTCATGCATTGGACACAAACCCTGGAGCTGGGCTGGGCTCAGTGTCAGAACAGCTGAGATCCCGGCCTGGGAAAGCCAGCAGCTCCCCTGGGATTGAATTATCCACCCTGACCCCACCTGGGGGGCTCCAGGGATCCCAGATCTCCGTGACAGGCAATTAGCAAGCAGACAATGCCACGAGATAAGGGCCAGCAATTCCAGAAAGGCTCAGAGAACAGCGAAGCACTCAAGCAAGGAAAGTATTGAATGGGCAAATGGGATTTAGGTGGAGTGTGACACAAATGCTTATAAACAATCCAAGAATTTATAAAAGTCTTCAGAGAAAAAGACATTTTTCATGTGGTAGAGCTGTAATACATAAAGCCATATGTATTACTGTAATTTGGCTCTAATGTAGACTCAATAAGTACTCTCAGGTTTTATTAAAAAACAGGAAAATGATGGGACTACATTATATGCAACTGATTGATCAAAGTTAAACTATAAAATTTATGTTTTAAAGGAAAAAACAAACCCAAACTTAGACACAAATCACCTTTGTAAGAAATGAGAAATAACACTGCATCCTAACAGATTTACATCACAGCAGATTCTATGGCTTGGCTAAAATGCCACTTTAAATGTTTAAAACAGCTTTTCCCCAACAGAGTGTAACTCTGGTTTATCCATTTACACTTGTGCATTATCTATCATAAATAAGAGTTAAATTTCAAGTACTATTAAGAAGGAATAGGGTTTTACAATGTTGATATATTCTTTTGCCATTTGAAATAATCCTTTAAATACCGAGCCTTGAAGGTTTTGCTCACAACAATAAGGAATAGTTAATTTACAAATGCATTTGAGAGATAAAAATCCCCAGCAACAAAGCTGATATAATTTTTATCATGTTACTAGCTTAAAGATTTTTTTTTTAAACATAAGACTATTCTAAAAAATTAAAGAATTGAATTCATGCAGGGTGAAATTTACCGAAACTGAAATAAACTAATTTTTTATTAACATTAAACAACTGCTTCTGCTTAAAACCCTCCATTTGTATTACTAGCAAGGTTTCTTCACAGCACACCAACTATATTAGTAGAGATTTCAGCATCTTTTCTGCCATTAGCCATATTCACATTCACAAAGAAGAGGCCCTTCTAGCATCAACATTTAACAATAATGGACTTTATAACCATTGTTTTGTACTTTATTCAGTGAGGTTTTGTTTTTTGGGTTTTTTTTTCCATTTTGAAACACTACCAAGGCAAGGCCACTGCAAAGCTCAAATGCTAATCTGTTTTTTAATTATACAGTGACAGTAGTGAAATTACTATAACCCCTTTCTATATTTTGCTCAAAATCTAGTTAAATATTTTTTAAAAAGCCTGTATTAATGACTACCATAATATATACTGTTCCAATTTCCTTCTCATCTTTCACATTTAGCATAAAAAATCAGTGTCATAATAGTTGCATATTTAAGGTTCTACTGTTACTGATATAAAATTACTGTACTCCTGTTACAGATTGTATCTACACTTGTGGATAAAAAAATTAGGCAGGAGCCATTCCCTCATTAATGAAAGACTTGCATTTTTAACCAGAATATCCATGTTACAGGTATTGTATCATCAAAATATTTAAAGAGACTTCAATAGTGATTTCACAGGAAGGTAAATTCACTGTAAATGATTATAGAAGCATTTTTAGAAAAGAAATAATTTTGCTAATTTTATGTCCAAACAAACCTCTGTTTGGACAACATTTTTCCATTCCATTTCCTTTTTCATTTCATTTCTAATACAAAATTGCTGCTTCTATGTCATCCCTTTCCTGTAAAGTTTGCACTCTAGTATTTAAGTTCTTCCATAACCTGTAAGAATTAGACAGACACTCTATAACATTTATTACCCTTACATAACTTCAAAAATATTAAAATATCTAAGGAAAGTGACACCAACATACCTATTTAAAATTTCTCACATACCGAACTAAAGTCCTTATCCTTGTATTAATTGATTAGGAAGCCCCAATAAATGGGGAAAGATGGTGCTTTGAAGTAATATTTAATTCAATTAAATTGAAATAATGTGAACTTCTTTCAAAGTAGCTGTTAATGCATTTTCTCAATTTAATTTTTATTCTATTTATGCTACACTAAAATCACTCTATAAGAGCTTGCTTATATTAGAAAACTTCAAAGATTGATACAGCTGTTGTGATCAAGCTGCAATCTCACTGAGATTTTTACAAGTGTTTCAAAATTCCTTTTTCTTTCCCAAGGATGTGATTTTGCCAAAAGCTGTGGTTGAGGCTTTGTGCAGAAACAGCTCATCTGCCTGAAATAATTGGGTAGAGTCATATTCTCTGTCCTCAGTTTTCATACCAGACCTGTGCTGCCAGGTTGTTAAATTCAAGGAGACAGGAATTTGAAGGGGAAGAGTTGCTGATGAATAATTATTCTGCAGACTATTCAAAAGTATTAAGTATTTACTCTGAGTATTTGTATTACATCAACTCACAAATCAAAATGCTGCTGTCAAAAGATAACCGAAATATCAGCTTAAAGCAAAACTTGAGTGGCAAATGAACATGGAGACTACTCCTGCCACAAGGACAAATATACACAAACATGAGATTTCCTTTCAATTTCAGGTGCTTTAGAACATTTTTTTTTCTTTTTTTAACTCTCTCTGGTTGCTGATGTAACAAATAGTGCATACCAAGCACAGAAATGGCTGTCTCCATAGCAATTGGGGCAGGTTTTGCCGTTTCCCTAGTTACTCTTGACTGATAACCATCTGTTGTTCTCCTCTGCCATAGCCCCAAAGGGGAAAAGGGGAAGAAATGAGGGAGATAAAATGGGTGTTTGAGAAAACAAAAGTTACTTACTGTGATGTTTTTTGCAGTTTGAGAAGGTTTGTACTTATGTAAATTTTTATTTATTGTTATGTTTAGTTGATAAGTGTCAAATATGACACATAAGGGAAAGTTCTAGTTCAGAATGTTACTAAGCAGTGACCTTATAAATAGAAAATTATACTAGGGAATCAGGTTAGGAATACTAACAGGAAATCATATCATTAGGGGCCGTATTATGAAACTGGAAAATCTGAAATCAAGGTACCTATGTAGAAAAAATATGCAGTTGTTTAATCTAAATAAAGAGTAGACATTTGTAATGTACAAAGAGCCTGAGGTGGAGGAGGTGCCGGTGGTTCAGGTGCTGCTGCAGGTGGAACAGGAACTGCTGCCTTGCCCCCCTCACCTGCAGCCATGTCTGAGCCCAGCTGTGGCTGTTGCTTCCATCACACCTGAGCCCTTCCCTCCTCTGGGTGTTTCTGGCAGGGAGGGGAGGCACAGGGAGTGTGCAGGGTCTGGCTGCCTGTGCCCCCTCCTGACCCCAGGACAGCAGCACCCCTGAACCTCACCCAGATGTGCCCTGGGAGCAAGGCCAGTGTTTACACAGGCTCATGGCATCACTTACATGGAACTAACAGCACATAAGTCACGCTCATTTCCAAGGCAAAACAAGTAAGCCCCCACATAAGGAGAGCTGTTACTGCCGATCAATACGGCAGCAGCAACCAGGATTTGGGTTCTCTCCTTAAAATTATGCCATGCATATGGTCCATGTTGTAACAAATTCATTACAGAACCAAAACTTTAAAAAGAAAGACCCCAAATGCTCCATCCCTTCCTATTAAAATGTGTATCAGCTGTCAGTTTACAAAGACAAAATTTCTTTGGAGCCACCAGAGTTTCTGAAATGGGCTCAGTAGGGCAGAGGGCTGCAAGAAACTCTCTAGGGTGACACAGCAAGGCAGGGTCAGTCCTCTGCTGGTTCCTGGCCCCAGCGCTGGACAGGAGATGTTCTGGACATGGGTGCCCTTCCTGCTGCCCTGAGGGCAGCCCTGCAGGTTTCCCTGGCACTGCCCGTGAGCCCAGCCCGTGCCAGCCGCACAGGAACGCACAGAGCTCACCCTGAGGTTATTTAACGGGGACGCTCAGCAAAAACGTGTTAGTTCTGGTGGTGTTCATTGCTGACACATTTTTATGTTTAATAACTTACAAAACTCGGGTTTGAGAGGAAAATTAAGTCTCTTCTGCCTTTGAGAAGCTTGGACTTGAGCAGCAAACATGAAAAGGTCGTGGGGCATAGAGGCTGTGGCAGAGGGTGAGCGCAGAGCAGGGAAGGTGAACGTGCCCAGGGCCAGGCCCAGAAGTGCCTGTTTTTTACAGGGTTAGGGGGATAACAGAGCAAAAGGAAATCTGGACATTTGATCTCCAGACATCTGTCCCCTCTGAAATCCCACATCACATTAGATTAATGCTATCACCTGCAGTCATACAGTGACTTGTGACATTGTGAGTAAAGTCATAGTAGAGTGTCTGCCTTGCTGCATGGCTGGTAAATGTGGGCAAAACAGTTCATTTTTTTTGTTTTGGTAACTTGTTGTTGTTGATTAGAAAATTAATATTAAAAACTTGTGGATAATATCCAATAAACAGCTTGCAGTTATAAATGGTAGTTTCTTAGTGTAACACACCAATAAGTTTTCAATCAAAGGCTGTTTAAAAATAAAAAAAACAAAAATGGACAGTTAAAGCTGGAGAAGGAATCACAGTTCTGGATATCTCCACATCCCGTTTTGGATTGGGGGATTTTTTTTTGACATGGTCCTACTCATTTCCTCAACCAACTCCCATTGCCACTGGAGAACAGTTCACAAATTACATATTTCAAGACACTGCCTCAATTTTAAATCACTCTGATAGGGGTTTCCAGCACTGATGATGCTTAGCACAGGCTCAGAAGCTTTCCTAAGGGTTCCAAATCAGGCCATTTCATCTTTAGCACAGCTGTGGGTCCGTATTGTAGGACAAATAAGTGGCACTCCAGACAATGAAAAGAAGGGTTGGACGGTGTGCTTCCAGGATTTTGCTTTGTTTTACCCCTGTTCTTCTATACTGATCAGGAAACAGCAGTTTGCTTCTGAGTCATGGAACGTATCCCATTCTATAATTTCTGCTGTAAAATTGGCCACTGACATACTAACCAGCAAAAATAAAAGTGTTTTCAATTACCTTAAGACAAGGAGCCATTTGGCTTAGTTACAGTTCTGTGTTGCTCACTGATGACCTGGCTGGGTATTAAAAATAAAACCTCTGACTCTGATAACACAAAAATGCTCCTAAATGACATGCAGCTCCAAATTGTGAATCCTGACCGTTTCTCTGCTTTGCTGGTACACGATTTCTCAGGCCAGCTGAGGAAGAGCAGCAGCCCCAAGGACCTCAGATAGCCACAGCCCTGTGCTGTTGCCTCTTACTGATACACAACAGGGCTGGCAAGATACTGTAAAAACCTTTGAAATTTGTTTTCCAGTGGTTGCTTCAATGCATATGCAAAGCCTTGCTTCTCTATTTTAAGTCTTTATATTTGTCATTTCTTAGCATCACATCGCATTTTGCAAGTCAGAGTTGTGGCCAGCTTGTAATCAATTCTAGAGAAGAGTATGGATGAGTTCAGATGAGTCCATGCTGAGGCAGAGAGACATTGGAATTCAGCCTGAACCTCACAAGCCTTTAAGGCATTTACATCAAACTTCATGCTCAAGGCAATGAATTCAAATTCCCCATCCAGAGTCCCACTGGAATTACTTCTTATAGTCTGACTTTGTACCTCATTGCCCCAAATTTGCTTGTTCTGCTACATCATTTCAAATAAATACGTTAACACAATATGTGCTTTGGGTTACTGCATTACCTGTTTATGCTACAAAAACTGCAATGAAAGGGTGAAATCTTGCTGTGTGCTTTTATATGCTTATTTATATTTTTACTAAGTTTATAAAAATAGTACTCTGCACTTTTCTGAGGACTCTGTGTGCTTATATATGTTATTTAGGTAGTTACATATACATGTATTTATAGATGAGTAAGCAAATGACACTTCCCTTAGACTAAGAAGAGTGCAAAAGGGTTTTGGTAAGCACTAAACTCTGCTATTCTGTCACAGAAAATGAGATCTCACAAGCAGGAGTCCTGAGCAGGCCAGCCTACAGCTGATTCCTCATTATCCTCATTCCTGAGGTCCACTCATGGACATGGAGTGTTTGTTGGGCAGTTGAACATGAACCTGAAGACCTGTTCCTCTTCCCTGAGTAGCTGTCCACATCCAAATTAATCATCCTCTGATGTATCTCTGAGGATGTCACACCAGCTATGCCTCTGTGTTCCCCTCTGCCACCACACTCCTTTGTCTACACCAGGTCTAGAACACTTCCCAAACTCTCCTATGCTGTCAGTGGAACACCTGCACCTCACAAATGAAAGCCTCCAACACTTTAAAAGAACTAACCAGAACAAGAAGCATTTGGAAAGAATAACCATTTTCTAGAATGAAAAAAGGAACCTCTAAGAAAAGTAAAAACAAAAGAAAACCCCCCAAAAAACTGTAGGAACCAAAATAAATAAGTGACCTGATGGATTAAATGGGAATCAAAACCAACGTTCTTCTTGGTTATCTAGGCACTTAGTAATTATAACAATTTTTAAATACTTTGAAAAGTGCTCTGGAATTAACAGCAAACTGGATCACAGTTGACAAAAAAGGAGTTTTGCTTTACTGTTTTCAAGGCAGCCAAATTCACGTCATCTGTGAAATGTTTGTCACCTGGGGTAAGGACAGCAATTCATCCTGCACATTTATGTTTACAAGCATTTGGGAACAAATGTTCTATTTGAACGCCCATATGAACCATAAGCACCCAATATGTTTGGATGACTGCATTCAGTTTTTGTTAGCAGATCTTCAACTTCCCAAACAATGTTTTACCAAATCAATGTGGCACTGCCACACACCCTTCAGAAACGTGGCATGGAGCATATGTGACAACTCTCGTGCATATTCACCAGGGAGTTTCTTTCCACCTACACGTAACCATGGGTCTGTTTCTTTTAATTCATAAAAACAAATGGCATCCATCTATTTTAGGCATTTATGGGATGGCTGCAGCATTTGAGTCCCTCACCCTTTAATACATTTATTCCTCCTGCCCTGAGCTGTCAGCAGCATCATGAGGTTTTACAAAATTTCAGGAACTGAACTCATCTCTTAGAGTTCCACTAACCCACATCATTTCCAAATTAAAATGTTCTTCTCCAGCCTTCAGACAGGTATAATACTAACATAAAACATAGAGGAGGAAGACTTTTATTTCAAAAGTGCTGAACACTGTGCAATAGGTAATTACTGATGATGTCACTGCTGCCACAAAGTACCTTTATAAAGATATAGGTAAGAGATGGATAACAGCACTGGTGTTTTACTGGACTGCAGTGCTTGGAAGGAAAAGAATTGTCAAAAACCCTGCTGGTACCTGATATCCTCACAAAAGCTTAATTCTTGGGGAGAACTGAGAATCAGCTGCAGGTGCTGAGGTCTTTCAGCTTTCCTTGTGGATTGCCAATCTCCTGAAGAGATAAACTGCTGGGCAAGGGATAACTGGACCTGGGAGCTGAAATATCACAGTTCAGAAATCCCAGCACCAAGGGACAACCATAATCCAAAGACAACACAATTGCAAGAGCAGGATAGGTCACCCCCAAAGCGATTTGTTCCATCTTGCAGGAGACTTGAGTGACTTAAAACTCTGCACTTATCTATAAATGCAGGACTTGTAATGAATGTATATGTGAAAGAATTATTTCATCAAAAACTGGTAAAAACAGCATCATGAGAAAACTGCATGCCCAATATTAAAGCAAATATATGGATAGAAGATGGCTATTAGAAATATGGCAAGTATTATTAAATACTTTTTGCACCTTACTTCTGACATCAACAGAAAAGATTGTAGAGGCAAGTTTATGTACAGAATTTCCTACAAGTTACAGACTTCAGTGTTTTTCTGTGCAAATTTACTGTTAAAATTTTTTTAAAGAAAAATATTTTCTTCGGAAGTCATCAAAACAACCTTCAGGTCATCCTAGACATTGTGATTTCTTAAATATAAATGCTTGCATTTTTGAAATGTTCATTCACATTTACTCCCTAGCCACTGAATAAAGATTCTACAAGCCATGCAAACTTGAAGCCACTATCAAAAGATCTTAAAAATTAACTTATCCGGATGACTTTGACATTTCCTTGCTAGGTGGTGTATATTTTTATAAGTATTTTTTCCTGACATTAGTCCATAAATACATTCATACAGAGACAGCTGCTTCTTCTGCCACGATTGTCATGACAAAAAGGAGGCCACGTGCAAGAAAACTTGGACTCCCAGGTAGGATTAGGCAGAAAGTTTGGATCACAAGAACATACCAGTTACCTTACCTGACCCTTTAGACAAAACCTCAAAAACTTAATTCATACTCAGACCTGACAGCACTGAAATAAAATGGCCAGAAAAAAGCCCAGTCCCAATTTTTCCTTTCTTGCAATCAAAGCAGTAATTTTTTTTGTAAGTAGGTAAAGAGGATACCTGAACAAGTGGCTTCACAGGACATTTCTCCCATCCTTCTCAGTCACTCTCCTGAGAGCGCTGCTCATTGCCCAACTTATTGTGAAGGGCTGGCTGCTCCCCCTCCCCGCCTGAACATTAACCCTTAATTATGTTTTCAGCTGCTCCTCAGGAAGGGGGAGCACCACATTTCTGAAAAGCAGTGAGAGCTGCAGGCAGAGCTAAAAACCAAACTGAAATTCCACCCCCAACAAAAAAAACCCCACTCAAATGTTTGACATAATTGTGAGCCCCCCCCTTACTCAGTGAATTATTTCAGGCAAACCACTTGACCTCTTTGCAGCAGCAGTCATCTTCTCTGTAAGAGGGGGTTTAAAAGCAGGATCTAATCAATAGCTGTTGCTGCATATGACCCGAGTTTAAGAATATAAATTAAATACAAAATAAAGTAGGTTCAAGGGTGAAACTTGCATACAGGGCTACTGAAGGGTCACCAAAAAAAAGTAGAAGGAAGAAGAAAAAAAGGAGAAAAAAGTCAATCACATTTCTAAAGCTAATTTTCACACCAGAAAGCTCAGTTTCCCACCCCATGCCACAAAATGTCATTTTTAACATGTATGAAAGAGTCCTATTTGGCTGCCCTCAGAGGCAGGCTGGACACTTTATGTTGGGCTCCTGGAAATGCAAAAAGAACTGCTTATGGGCATCTTAATGTAAATAATTTGCTTTAAGATTTCTTGTGCAACACATCACAGCTTTTATACAGCCCAAATATAGATAGAGCTATCTATATGTATCTATATATATACATCTAGATCTATATATATATATCTATATCGCTCTATATATATCTTATCTCTTCAAATGAGTCAAATTCTAGGGTCTGTAGGTTTGGTTTTGGGTTGGGGTTTTTTTGGAGTGTTTTTTGAAAAGCACCACTCTATATTCTAACATTAACATATCTTGACTGCTGTATAAGCAACTTGTGATTGACAGAATATTGATGCAGAATTTATACAGGGAAATAATCTTGACCGTTCATTCATGAAACTCTCTTGTTCCTTCAAATAAACAATTCCAAAATCCTCATTTTCCCTAGTCAAACAAGAGAAAAGAAGAAGAATCCTAAGCGTGCAAATGCACCTCGGACAAGCTGGGTATGCACATTACCATAGTGCTACTGTGCTGCTCAATGAGTTGGAAAAATAACTCCAAAAAGAGCTTTAAAAAAACCCACAAAAGACTGGAGCAGAGGTTACTTCCACATGAAGATGGAATTCTCTCATTTGTTTCTTTGACATTTATGGGACTACCAAAGGGTAAACAAAAGCAAAATTAGATCCCACAGGCCTTTAGTAGGGGAAAAAAGTGGAGGGAAATGATATTCAGTAGCAGAAATAAGTTGTACAAATGAGACCATCATCTCCCAGCCTTTCCCACTGCTGCTGTCTCCACTCACCCTGTGTCATCTGGTCTTAAACAAAAGGGGTTTTATTCTTGCCTACCTCAAAGCTATTACACTAAAGCCATTCTCAGATTTGCACCTAGATAATCAACTTTATTTCTATTAATCTCATAACAGATATCTGAGTGCCTGAGAATTCCCTCTGTGCTTTGCTCAGATTTAGATCCTTATTTTATACAGGAAGACAATACTGCAGATCCAAGCAAAAACACTGAGGGTTTTTTTTTAATAAAACAGAGATCCTCCATAGGATCTTCTTAATATCCATGTAGGATTTACATGATCTGAACTTCTTTTGAGGAAATTTTCCAGTGATGTAGCAATTGAGCTGTTTAAAATGACTGTACAGCATCCCTTGCTGTACAATCACAGTGAGCATATGTTCATATAAAAACATTTTGTGATGAAAAAACTCTACAATACAGTTATACCATCACAGTTTAATATTTTTCTTTCAAGGCATATCAATTTTGTATTGAACTGAATTGCAGGTGGCTTTGTTTTTCTACACTTTATCTCATGGAGTCACCCAACTGCAGGACAGCAAAGTCATGGAACAGACTGAATCACTGAATGAAAAACATAATCATTCCCTTCTGGGCTCTAAATGTGGCAAGAAGCTGCACAGGCTTGTTTTAAATAGGCAGCTCTGCTCTCACACAGAAAGCTGCAGCTGTGTTGAGGGCTTGGGTCAGGAAAAAAGCTGCAGCTGAGTTAAGAGTTGGGGTCAAAAGCAGGGGGGATATCCATCTCATTTCATGGTCAAGGAAGAGTGGTGCAGGAAATCTAGTCCCCCAATCAATTACTGAAATCAATTTTTGAGCCTCAGTCATTGCCTTCTGGGAAAACAAGGATCCATTTACTTACATGTTTTGCATAGTGTTTTCAACACTTCTTAAAATGAAGTTATATTAAAAATACTAATTGTGTTATCCATAAAAAGTGATGCAGTGTTAATTAAGAACTCAAGAAGTTTTATTCAGAGAATCACAGAATGGCTTGGGTTGGAAGAGACCTTAAAGATCATCTGGTTCCAACTCCCCTGCCATGAGCAGGGACACATTAAAATGTACAGCAAAACCTGGCACATTGCTGCCTATTTACAAAATGAAATATCAGAATTTAATCCCAGTGAAATGGCCAAACAACTGGGCACCTCAGACACACAGTGTCTCTGCC
>JACBWW010000051.1:3582086-3607581 GCA_020086605.1 Lanius collurio
AGAAAAAAGACAACTAAAGCTGTGGCTTTAACTTTGTCCAGCTGGGAAGATCAAGAGGAAAAGGCAAACTTTGTGGACAGTATTTCCACCCCTCCTTCATCCATGGAGTCTGCACTAAAATGATATTGCTATGCTGTTTTGGCTAGAGACTGCATACACTGACCCCTCCGTGGCCAGCACAGCACAGGAATCATTTCGTACAAAAGGTTTGCATTAAATGTAATGAAGCAAATGACAAAATCAATAAACCTGGAATGGTGTGGCTATCATAAAAATGATGTAAATTCAGAGTTCACTCTGGTTATGGAGCTATTTAGATTCATAATTAAAACCAGTACTATCTCTTTTTTTAGAATAAAACTTCCTTTTGACAATCATAGATGAATGCTACAGGAAATCTTCAACAAATGTATTCAAAATTAAGGCATGGCACAAAGACAGCATAAATTACACAAAGATAAACTGTAGGCATAGGTTAGCCTAAACACATACGTAATAAAGAAAATTTGATTTTCCTACTTTTTCAACTGATGTCACATCCCATTTTAATCAAGTTTTATATCAAAAGGACAGTAAGAATACCACATAGCCTGTTTTTAAATCAAGGTATTTTCTGGAGTTTTTTTTCTGTCAGAGAGACTCTTGTAGGTCTATTAAAACAGAAAAGAGCCAAATCTGCTATTCATTACTCTCCATACAAAAGCAGTGCTGCAGCATGGGTGCTGCATCAAAATGTATCTGTGCTTCATTAGGATAAAAGAATAACGAGCCCAGAAAGCACCGAGCAGAGCTCAGCGAAATAAGTAAGCAGATAAGTAATCTCTGGAAATAGCAATAGTCACCCTGACTTTTTGTAGTAGATTTCAAGCTCCAGATAATGGGCCCCATTCAGGATTAGGGATGAGGTTTTGTTTTATCAAACTGTGGACCTGGAGCTTGCCATCTTGTTTAAAAAATTCCACCAATGTCCCATTTAGGCAAGTGAATTACATACAGTTTAAATCTGTAGACTCACAGATTTTACATAATCAAAGTGACCATCAAGCCTGAGGTTCTGACACACAAAGACTGGACTATTTCAGTCTCCTGTGCAAAGGATTCCCTTCCCTGCATCACTTTTGTCATGTTCCTGATGGGACACAGCACTTCCTTGTCCCTCTTCAAACCCCCCTGATGACCAGCTAACAGCTCATGGCTAAATGGCTGCAGGAGGAGCCCCTCTTAGGCTGGAGAAGGCAATAAATGATGCAAGGCACAAAGCATAGGGAAGATCAGAACGGAATTTGAAGTTGATGGAAAGGATGACTTAAGCCTGGCCTGTGTGGGATACTTCATCTTTCTTGTCATCAGCATCAGGATTTTACCGTATGAACATTTAAAGTGCAGGCTTTCAATAATGCTTGAAATACATTTCCAGAAAAGGAGAAAACAATTGGTATTTGTTTGTCTTACTTCTACAAGAAATATTAAAAAACCTGTAGTTTGCCCAAACATTAAAACTAAAACCAGTAGATACTGCAGCAGATATTCACAATACAGAAATTGGGTAAATCAGAATTATGTATAACCTTATTATGGGGTATTCAGCTCTGATTAGCTCAGAAAAATGAAAATTTAAAAAAATATTAAATGCCACCAAGCATACATCCACCACTACTAAATACTATGGGCTTATATACTTCTATTTTATAAGTAGAACACACTTAAGAGATAGTTCAGCTTTTTATTTATCTGACATTTTACTCAGGGGAAAGCAACCTTTCCAGTGAGGAAATCTGTTCCTCAGGAGTGATGGTTCAGCTTTTAATAAGTTGTCAGTGACAGATCCCTTGTGGCCAGTTGAGCCCACAACTACAGACATCCATGAAAACAAACACTTCCTGAAATGCAAGTGGACAAGAGAACAGAGCAGACATCCACTCTACTTAATGCAGATGTTTTCATTTAAAAAATGAAATAAATAAATCAGCGGCGCATTTTCAATCTGTGCAATCAATCTCACGTGAAGTACAAGGCATAGTTTAGCACATTCAACAGATTTAAGATCGTTCTGTGCTGGTTCATCCACCTGGTGTTTCATTTATTAGTGAGGGACATGAGAAAGGGGATTACATAAACCAAAATGTGTTTAAAAAATGCAAGTATGGGCTGATCACACTCCCAAATATGGCACAGGTTTAAATACTTAGTGAAATGGTTTGGGGGTTACTCAGTATTTATCACGAGTGCTGCAGACTTTGCAGGCTGCTGGCCTGCACATGTCTTTTCCATTGCTCCCTGATGCACATGGGACCATCCTAGTGTTGGGGAATAATGCAAGGAAGCAGCATTCTTGTTAACATCCCTGATCCCAAAATACAGGAATATCCCACAGGTTGGGACCAAACCTTCCAGATGTCCTCGTGAGCCACAGGATCACAGAATCAAATAACAGTTTGGGTTAGAAGGGACTAAAGACCACCTTATTCTACCCTCTGCCACAGGCAGGGACACCTTCTGCTATCCCAGCTTGCTCCAAGCCCTGTCCAGCCTGGCCTTGGACACTTCCAGGGTGCCAGGGTCTCACCATTCTCACAGGGAAGAAATATCTTACTAATATCCAATCTAAACCTGCTCTCTGTCAGTTTAAAGCCATTCCCATTGTCCTATCAATTCATGCCCTTCTAAAACGTCCCCTGGAGGGCTGACATAACACTAATGCCAAGCATTCCCAAAAATGCACTATCAAGACTGAATTTGGCTCAATTACTGGCGAGATCACTGCTGAACTGGTATCTCTTAGCATCAGTGCATGTTGCAAAAATCCTATGAAAATTTCTTCTCAAGAAGGTATTTCTGAGTAATGACTATTCCTTATGATGTCAAAAGAGACACACAAAAGTATTGGGGTTGTAATGACATTTAAACCCCACAGTATTTCATGACAATTCCAATAAACTGCCAGAGAGCACAGTTATTCAGCACAGTTACTCAGAAGGCACTGCCTCTGTGCATCATATTCTAGAAAAGTGCAGAATTAGCTTTTTATTCCAGACCCCTTGCTCACCCTCAGCCACCCAGCACAAGACTCTTCTGCAAGGGAGGTGATACAAGGACAGGGCACAGACCCTGTGCCCAGGATTCTGTGCTGCCACAGACCATCAGGAAGGCACTGATGATAAACACATCACCTCTCCAGTGCAGCACAGAGAGCAGGAAGGCTCTGCTGATTCACTGGAGGCAGAGGAACAACTGTGATTCTGCAGTTTCTGAGCTAAGTTTTCATCCATGTTCCTAACAGGCTTTCCCTGGGCTGTGGCTGCAGCAGTTGGGGCATTCCTGATGGAACAGAGTGAGCAGCAAGGCACCTCCAGCTGGGACAAACGAAAATGCAATTCCTCCCTGCTCCTGCCTGCTTGCCCAATGCCAGCCTGCACAGCATTTAGACTTTCTTACTTTTTTCTCTTATTTTTCCTGTAAGACAGACAAGAGAAGCTATTTAGAAAGGTCAGGGCAGGTAGATTTTAGAGGTTAGTGATTCAGAACAGAATAGAATGGGAAACCAAACCAAGGGGCATTGTACAGCCTGTGACCTGAGGCAGGAAAGCAGCAGCTCCCTGGGCAGAACCACGAGGGAGCCCCTGCAGGGCTGGGCCATGCTCTCAAGAGAACAATGAAGTGTCACCTTTTGTGTCGCTTGATGTGCTGGCCCTGTGTGTGTGGCTGAGGATGTCAAGAGAGAAACACTTCTGTCTCACAAAATGTCCTCTGCTGCGGCTCTGAGCCTCTCTCTGTGCTGGGTTGGCTCTGCACATCTCACCTCAGCCGTGGTGCAGGGAACATGCGTGTGCATTACAATCAATCATATCCTTTTAATGAGTTAATTGTGAAATATATGCTTTTTGCATTTATTATAAGGGCTAGAACAGATGGCAAAAGCTCAAACTAATGTATTCATGAAATTAACTGACGCTGCAGGTGGTGTTTCTCCATAGAAGGTGGTAAGTTGGTAACTTGTTATTTTAATGTTATAATAATGCTGCATGACAATGAAATTTCTAGGAAAGCACATGCGATGGCCACAGAGATCTCTCTTGAATTCATTATGGTCACTATCACAATGAAGACCAATTACAGGAGATGGAAAGGAATACACTGTTGGAATACATTGAGTGCGGTGTGAATTTATGGACAAGGAGGAGGAAAATTATTTACAAATTTATACAGTTGAGGTAATGTGATCCTTTTGCCCCCTAAAGAGTGCAAAAGGCTTGTCTCCAATGAGTATCCCAAACAGCTCTTTCCATGCCTTTGACCTCTTCTGCCAGCTCTTTGTCAAAACAACCTGAAATCTGTTCCATAATAGAAATATATCCTTTTCTTAAATTTTTATGCATTCCTGTTTGAAACATACTTTTCTCTTCATGCACATCATAAAATATAGACACACATTGTTCAGTCCAGTGAGAGATACATAAGCAAATACATAACCCAACATGTGATAATCAATTCTCCTCTAGGCATTTCTTTGCTTTTATTTGAGGCCAACCACTGGCTTCAGAAGGCTTATTCCAGATTTTACACCAAACGAGTGGAAAATCTGGCCAACGGTTTATCTTCCTCCTTTTGTTTTATTTTACTGCAAACTGCAAGAGTAACACTGAGCCCTGTACACAAATGTCAAGAAACTATGGCCAGGAATTTCAGAGGGCCCTGGATAACAGCTTCCCTGGAGAACCCAGACTAAAGGAGTTACGTTCTGTAGTGTAACATTTCATTAAGATCTACTGCATATTTATGTATGGCAAATAACTCACAATCACTTGCTTTCTTCTAGTGAAATGGCTACACACAAATCAACCATTATTTCCTTGGGTTTATTCATTAGTTTAACCTGACAGATATGTTTAATTATTCCTATGGCTGAATGGCAGAAGCTACTAATATACTCTACAGAACTGGCTGTGATGGTTAAAAAAAAATTACATAGGAACATTTTTTTATTTTTTGTAGGTGAATGCAAAATACCTCTTAATGTAAAGAGCTAGTTCAGCTTTTTCCAAAACCTGAATGTGCAATTGAGATGTTTAATTTTTGTAAAAGTCACATGGATTGATGCTAATAGTAGACGCATGCAGAAAAAGAAACAGAATCTTCCAGGAAAAGCCATTTAACAAATAAGGACCTGAAACTTATAGGTACAACAATATTTTACAGTACTCACAGAGCTCTGATTTTCCACACTGCAGGGGTAATTTAACCACTAGGAAAATAAATGTGTACTGACTAGCAGAAGTGTTAAATGTTACGTATGTGCTGATGTATTTCTCTATTTTAAAAAAAATAAATTGAAATGCTTCATTTCTTCCTGCACAAGAACCTTTAGGCCTATCAAGGAGGATATTACCCACAATTGCTAAGTGGCCCCTGAATGCAGAGAAAGCTGCTTGCAGGCCTAGTGACAGGAGCTATTATCTCAGGTGAGGCTGAGAAGTATTCCGACAGAAATGCAATGAGCCTGTGTTATCACCACACATGAACCTGTTAACTTCTTTTTTTCCCCAGTGCTACAGAATCTTACAGCTAAAGCCTATGAGAGATAAAAGGCAGGAGTTGAATATGGACGGAACTGAGCTCCAGTGAATCAAGAACAGGAAACTGCAGCAGCTCCTGACAGAAAAAGCCGTGCCTGTGTCATTCCATGTGGCTCTAGCTCTGAGTGGTGTCCACACAGGGTGGCTGCTCGGTCAGGGTGGCTCCCCCTCTGCTCTGCTCTCTGTCATTCTGCCCCCCATCCACCCTGCACAGGGATTGATGTTCTCCTTTGCTCGGCTGGGAGATGTTCATAGACTCATAGAATGGTTTGGGTTGGAAAGGACCCTGAAGATCATCTTGTTGCACCCCTTGCCATGTGCAGGGACACCTCCCACAAAGACCAGGGTGTGCTCCAAGCCCTGTTCAACTCGGCCTGGAACACCTCCAGAGATGGGGCAGCCACAGCTTCTCTGGGCAACCTCTGCCAGGGCCTGCCCACCCTCACAAGGAGGAATTTCTCCCTACCATCAAGCTCTGCATATCCCTGTTCTGGGATCCTGGCTGCCCTCAGTGAGGTGGGCTGGGCAGGCTGATCCAACAGCAACTGCAGGAATGCCTCACCAGAGGAACACTCCCCTGGATGCTGAGATGTGATACAAGCAGGGCAAACGTGCAGAAATCCAAGAAGCAGCTCGATATATTTTTATGATTGAAGGCCATGGCTGACAGCGCTGAGTTAGCCCAAACCTCAGCGAGACCCCAACCCATATACTTTAATTCTTGAAATAAATGTGCTTACTTGGGGCTAGATTCCTGCAAGAAACATTTCCTGTTCTCCAAATAATAAGTAACAGAAATTGAATACAGGTGTGCTCTGCAGGCTGGCCCTCTCTTGCCCTCTCTTGTTCAGCTTTTAGGGCCACTGAGCAGAGTTTATGCATCTACTCATACATAATGGACATTATGTGCTCATGAAACTTTCTGAAAGCTGTATAATTATTTCTATGTTTCAGTTAGCAATAGACTCTCGAATTTATTCTTTGTCTGCAGATTCTTTGATTTTTTTTTGTACTCAAACAGCAGAAATCACTTCACTTGAAAATAATTCACACAACTAAATTTCTCCCACTTCAGAATTTAAAAACCTCCAGTCTTCTGCTTTGGCTTTGTCTTGTGCAAAAACACTGGCCCCCCTGACATTTAAAACTCTTCTTTAGCACAACCCTAATCCAAGCCCGTTTTCCTGGGCTCACTGTTGTGCTAAGAGAATGATAAAAGATAGAAAGCTTTTATCATTTAAAAAGAAAGACAACTTGAAAAACATCTCAAAACAGTGCTTTTTGTAACAGCTTTTCCCTCCATCATTTTAACCATTTTTTACATTTTTTCCTGTATCAAGCCAGCTCTGCAGCCCTGGTGCTTGGGGAACATCACCAAAGACTCTCTTTGCTTCCCAGAGGCAGCAGCACCTCTGCCCTTAAATTCAGGAAGCAGATTTTTTTAGACCAGTCTGCTCCAGCTGGACACAGCCTGGGACTCTGTCCATTACTGCCATGGCCAGGCTGAGACAGGGTGATTCTCACAGGGCTTCCAAATGGCACCCGCTGTAATTTATATCGAGCCCTCAGGCTGCGTGTTTCAGAGCTGGTACCCAAAAGGAGTTCATGCCCTGGCTTAGTCCATTGCATCAACTCTGCATTTTGTCCTGAGGGAAGCTTTCCAAGCTGCTGTTAAAGACAGCATTAATCTGGAGACTTTCATCTGGTCTAGCATGTGCTGTGTCCCTATTATGATATCTCCAGAGTTATTATTTTTGTCATGACATCAGGACACTTTGGGAAGAACCTGGAAGAATTTGAGACCATGTTAAAGGTCAAGTCGTGAAAACAGAGACCATTCCATGACAGCCTTTCCCTACAGAAATTCTAAATATAAATTGGAAAGGGCTGGGGAGTATGGGACAATATGTAGCTTTATTTCTTGTGCCTTAAAATCTCCAAGATCCCTCACAAACACGCTTTATAGGGTGAAAGAACACTGAGACAGTACAATAAATCTGCAAAGTGATAACCATAGAAACAGGCAACCCTGCTGCTCTGCCATCAGTACCTTTGTGTCACAGTCACCAGGCAGGTGTTGGCACAGCTCAGTGGCACCCCGAGGCTCACTCTCCTGCTCAGACACCTGAACACCCCAGCTCGCTGGCATGGTCAGGGGCTCAGAAGGGAGAGACTTGGCTGCCAAATGGGAATGGGATCAGCCTATTCAAGCTCCCTGCTTAAAGCTTAAAGAGCTTTAAATATTAACTTGTTTCAGCTTGCATCACACCCTTACCATTATTGCTGGAGAAATTTTAATGTATTTCCAGCAGTAAGTAGGCTCAAGATTGTGCCATGTTTGTCTCAGCAAGGTACAGGCCACTCATCTGTGTCTGGAAGCAACAGTCACCTGCTCTCATGGACCCCCCTAGGCACAGGATTCATACCTTCCTTATCAAGAAAGAATGTCTAGATATGAGTGAAAAGTCTGCTTCTCCTGCTATTTATCTAAACAATCAGTACTTGTGGCTCACAACAGCAATCTGTTCGAGTACCAAGCTTTGTGCTCCTGCTGAGGCAGAGGCTGGGCTGGATGAGCACTGCAAACCAGAATTATTTCATGACTCTGTGATAACTTCAGTGCTCACGAAATGCTCAGAAACTGCAGCACGGGGAAGTACTTCTGATACTGTGTCTTTTACAGCAAAACAATAGATACTGCCTAACTTGACAGACACAATTTTTTTTGTTAAAGCTTGAAATCCTGACATTTATACAGTTCCTGCAAGCACTCCAGCCAGTCATGCCTTGCTATCAGTTAAAGGAAAGAAGAAAGCCTGGATCCTTCTGCACTGAGAGTGGGTGCATAAATCAAAACACCTGTGTTTGTTGTGACAGCTTGTCAGAGGTGAACTAAACTTTGAATGCAAACTTTGTTATTTGAAATGAAGTCACACAACTAACAGTGAATTACAGCTGGGAAACTTACATTTTCTGAAACAAAATACCATCTATTGTTTCTATAGATCACACAATGCAAGCAGAACTCATGACAACTCATGACAAAAGGGAAGGGACCCATCAGGATCATTGAGTCCAACTGCTGGCCCTTCACAGGATGCCTCAGGAATCACATCACGTGCCTGAGAGCATTTCATTGGGGCAAGATCTCAAAACAGCACAGCTATCTTGCAAGACTGTGTAGAAAAGGGCTTCTTTTCAGATCTCCTTTAGCTGTTTCTTCTCCTAAATTTTAAAAAATCCACACCATTTATGCTGCGCTTCCAATATTTAACACAGTTGGTCTCAGCTGTCAGCTACTGGTGTGGTAACACAGTGCCAACTCTAATGGCTCTGAAAAGCCCCTGAGAGGTTGTGCCAGGACATCCTGACCCTGCCAAGGCAGTGGCTGGTGTTTCCTTGTTCAGTTCACCTTGTGCTGGCCCCAACAAAGCCCACAGTGCCTTAGTGTGCGGGTGTGCACCAAAATGGGTTTCTGTTGTATAACAGGTAAGAGCCTCCAACAGCTCTGGAAATACAGAGCTCAAAGTCTTTACTGATATTTCAGACTCCCTTACAGAAAAAAGCTAGGACAGACTGGCTGCATTAGCACAAAAATTTTCTCTCTTTAAAGGCTTTTATAAATTATTTTAATTTTTACTATGAGCTGTCAAAGCCTGCACAGTTAACTGCTTACGCTGTTTTGGTTTTTTTTTCATTTTCTGCTATTTGTGCTCCACCATCATGCCTGGGTGCCACATTTTGTTAAATTCACTTACACATAAGTGATGGGACAGAAAACTAAAACTAAGTGAAACATTTCAATTTCATCCCCAGACCCCACCCTATGCACGTCTTGCCCCAGGACAGTACTGCAGGAAGGGGTGAAGCCTCTGAGTGTGTTTTTTCCTTCAGCTCAAAACCTCCCCAGGTGTGTTCACAGGCATGGGGCACAAAGCATGTGGGGCCTCTGACAAAACCCTGCAGGGTCTGCAGGGCCCTTTGGTGCTGCACAGAGCTGAACACGAGGCACCCAGACTGATAGGGATGTGAGGAGAAAGGTTTGCACCACAAATATAAATGAAATTGTCACTTACAAGTTCTTCACATCAATGATTCCTCGAAAGGCCTTTCTAGGGATTCCTTTAATCTGATTTTCGCTCAGGTCTCTGAATAAGAGAACAGAAAAAAAAAAAACCATTGTATTAACAAAGAGAACACATTTCTCAAATCTGCATGAGCTAATGGAACAGCCACGTGCTTGGAAAAGTTGATGCTTCTGGATTTTTTACACCACACGGTGTTTTCAATTTTGTTTCTCTCCTCTGGAGGTCTGTGGAATGAGCTGAAATGGCTCTCCAACCAAAACCACCAGAATTCCTGATACAAATGACACAACTTCAAGGAAATATCACTCAAATGTGGTCATGACACTGGCACAATGCCATGATTCACTGTCAGAGTACCTGCAGCCAAATCTTATGCCTTGGAATTGCAACTCTGTAGTGTAAATGGAATTTTCTCAGCATGCTTCTGTTTGTTTTCTGACTGCAAAAATACTTGGCTACCCCTGCTCAGATTACAGCTTCTTATTTGAAATTAATATTCAGGGAAAACATGACAATCATTCTCTTGAGAGCTTTTTAAATTTACATTGAAAAAAATCTTAATTTACTGCATTAAAATCCCACTGCATTGCGTATCAATGGAAAAAACCTGAAATTTTATTCTTGTTTAAAAACAAACAACAAAAAAGCTAAACAACCAACAGCAATACAAAAGTAGTACTTAAAGCACATTCAAAAAAGGTTTGATCTGCCATGTGTGTGCAGGTTACATTTTCCTGCATTCAGGTGCTTTTCCCCTCGCTGAACTATAAATAGTTCCAGGTTCACAGCCTGCTCCCAGTGCAGTGGAGGCAGGAAGGAGGACATCAGGAATGGGAGGGAAATGGGACAGGAAACCAGAAAGCTGGCATGCTTTTCTTGCTAGGGAAAGGCAGATTTCACCCTGATTTTCCTGCTGGTGCCCTGTCAGCACAGAGAAGGGAGAGAGGGTTCGGTCTGGTTTAGGGGACAAAGGGTGAGGCAGGAGAGTAATGGAACAAGAAGAAAGGAAGGCAGACAAATGGGAAAGAAAAATGTAAGAAATAAGCCAATGGAGGAAAGGGAAGGCACAGTGATGATAAAAGGACAAATGAAGGTGCTCCTGCAGAGAACTGCACAGGGCATCACTTGGGGTGACCGTGTCCCCAAGGCTCTGCCCCACTTTCAGAAAGGAACTCGGGCTCTCTAACGATGATTAGGAGGGCCTGGCAGCCTTCTGTACTCACCCCCAGACACCCTTTTCTGTAAGTACATTTAGTGTTCAGCAAGCTCCTTTCTGGCCTCCACCAAATTGGTTTTATCAAATGAGAGGCCAGAAATCAGAGCCTGTCACAAAAGCCCACATTGACATTGCGGGTCAGGACGTGTCACGCAGGGCTTTCTTCTGCTTTCCATCAGGCAGATAAGGAAAAAAGGGGACTATGTCCTTGTCATGAGACTAATTCAATTTATACCAGTCATGCAGTCTACACCAAATTCTCAAAGTAGCCACAATTGTCCATTCAGACGTTCACAAACAAAAATGTGCTGCTGGACACAAGTCTCTTTTTCAAGTCAGATTAAAATTCTTTGTGACCTTCACAATTTGTTTAACACTGATCCACACTCTGACCCCTCCTTCACCTCCCCTTTATTTTACCAGCAAAAAAATATTAGTTCTTTAAAGACAGACCTTCAACCCAGACAAATGATCAGGCAACCCACACAGAGGAGAGACAAAGTAAAGGGTATTTCAGACCCAGAAGGAGGAAGTCTTAAGCTGTCACTTTGGTGTGGCAGTGAGGCACAGCAGAGCTATGGTAAAAGTGTGACAAAATGGCTTAGCAAGGCAAAAATTAGTAAGATCTTGAAGGAAGACACACACAAAGCAGAACAAAAAACCAATTCTACTTGAAAAGTAGAATTGTGTGGTCAAACAAAACCACAATGAATCCACCATCTCAAGTTGCATTTGTCTGGCATTTTATTGTGCATTTCAAATCACGTGTAAAAGTAAATCACGTTTTCAAGCAATATTTCATTACGTTGTTGTGTTCTACAAGGGCTAATTTATATATTTGATCTCTGCTTTGTCTTTATGCTCAACTCTTAACCTGCAGCCAGGCAAAACGAGGGGACAGCAGAAGTTCATCTGTTTTCTATGAAAACCTTCTTGTAAAGTGCATTATTTTTATTCTCCATTAGGCACTCTCCTCTAGCTAACAATACTGCCTCTTTCCATCTCCTGGATCATGGACTGATGTCATAAATCTCTCTAGTGGGCTGAAGAATTGACAGCCTGCACAGCATTAGTGACACAGCATGGAACAAAACTGACCAACATTTCTTTTTCTCTAACTGCCTTCTCACAATTATAATTACCCTGTTTTGTGATGGTCAGGAAGAGTGTTTCTGCTCCCTGACATTGTGCCAAATTTTGGTTAAGCATCTTTCATAAGCAAGCAAACCCCAACCAGGCTCAGCCTACTTCACAAAATTTGCTCTGAGGGAGCAGAAGTCTGTAACAAGAAACTTGTCTACTCAGTTTATCTTGAAGTTCCAGCTTTTTATTTCCTACTTCTCATAGCAGACATAATGGGAAGCTTACAGCAATAGTATGTAAAGGAAACACTAGTTATTAATAGTAACTGTAGAAAACCAGATTAATTAATGTGAGGCCAAAACAAACTCCTTAAAAGCACACAGAAAAATACTGTAGTATTCAAGAAAAAATAAACACCAAATCCGAAAAAAATAGGTGATGATTACCAATAGATTTCCTATTTCTTAGACAGAAGTCTCAAGCCACCTATTTCTGTAATGGAAGGCAAGTCCAGTGCCTGGTGCATGATGTAACCTTAGTAGGAAATCTGAAAAATTCCAGACTTAGGGAATAATAGACTTCCAAAAATCCTCACCCTGAGAGGCATTATAGAGAGCTGAAATTGTTGCAGAGTTTGACCTGAGCACAAACTAGAATGTGCCAGTCCATCAGCAGCACCCACCTTGCAAGAGTTCCCCTGTGGAGAAAGCACCCAGCACAACCCACCCCAGCTCATCTGCACCCTGGTCAAACAGATGTGCTGAGCTGAGCAAACCTTCCGAGAGTAAATTATCCTTCCTGTTTTGATTAACACGGGCAAGTGCAGTTTCAGGTGGCACACAGAGCACACCCAGCCCCAGCTCGGTGCCCTGCAGGGACCCCTCCCACAGGTCCTGTCTGATGGGAACAGCCTGCACAGGCAGCAGATCACAGAGGAGCAGAACAGACAATGCTCAACCAGCAGCTTCCATGGGAAGCAAACAACCCCCAAAGGAAGCAGCATCCTCATTTCTGAGCTGGGGCAGCGGGGCCACAGAGGTGTTAGAGAGCTTGGAGTGCCACTTTGCACAGAGGAGAGAGGCAGGAGCTGACAGAGCCCACCAGCTCTGGCTCATGTGCACTCCCAGCACGGCACACTGCTGCCAGTCCAACCCAGACTCCAGCAAGAGCTGGCACACGCCAATACCTTTCTTAGTTTTTATTTTAATTTTGCTAAAATGCTTTGGACACTGATGAACTCCCTCTGCAAGTTTAATATTGTTTTCCTGATCTTCAAATGTGAATTGCAAGTGCCTTACTGATAAAAGGATTGGAAAGGGAAAAAAACCCATCCAAAAGTGCTGACGTTTCCTAAGTGCCTCTGCAGTCTTTGCCCTAGTGCTGGTTTTGGCTTTCTGCTTTAACGTTGCCTATTGCATCCTAAGTGGAAATTCAGCTATCTAACAGAGCAATTGAATACATTATGACTTTTTTTTTTTTATTATTTCGCCAGTAAGAGAAGATAAATCACTTAATTGGAAGGAACACAGACCCTATGAACATCCATAGAATACATTTTCATTTGAACTACAGATCTAAAACATTAAAACAACTCATTAAATACAAGTTGCAAAGTTACAAAGGTACTGAAAATAACATGTATTATATGAAAACCAAAAAATCAGCACTGATGGCATTATACTTAGGTTTTCTCCCTTTTCAAAGACAAACAAAAAACCCCCACCCTTTGAGGATTTACCAGCTATTTTCCAAACCTTTTTTAACACACAGATTTTAAAATTTAAAAAGACTATTTTTACACAACTGCCTGAATAACAGCTTGGTTAAGAAGTATTTAACATGGTTGAACACTAATCTTTAATTATTTCTCCCACTCAAATGGGCATAAGAGATCACCATGCAGTGTTATCCAATAAAGAACTCGGCTTGCCTTTAATTGTCTGAAGAGTTTAATACAAAGACTTAAAGAACGAGGCCCCCAGAGGAAATTCTTCACAGCCAAACATGTATTTTCCCAGTTTGTTATTGCATGCTGATTCCACAGTAAAACTGCAAACTTACAGGGTTAACCATTAACACATGGATCCAATATTTTAGTAAAATGAAGGAAAAATGCAGCCTAACAAACCTGATTCCTTTCTTCAGGAGCCCTTCAGCTCATCCACAATTCAATTGCTTCCTGGAATAAGCCAGGGGAGCTCACACACAGCTCTCTGTAGCAGCTGATACAAAACCATAAGAGAAACACCGGTTTCTTTGACTGGATATGGGACTTGAGAGTGCAAAATAAGATTGTTTCCTATCCTCTCTTCTTGCCACAATAATACTGGAAAGTTAACGTTCACCTGCTTTACAAAATAAAACTAATGAAAGGTATGACTCCTGATTTTAAGGAAGTGCCAGCTGCCACACCAGGGTCAAGAAATTAGCACAGTGCCCACCAGCTTTGTTCTGGCTACAGAATGTGCAGCTGAAAGAAATGAGAATTAGTTCATCCCTGCTGGTAGCTTGTTCACATTCTTTTACAAATTAGGATTTCTGGGTTTAAAACATTTCAGTCCAAAGCACTGATCAAAATTAAATGAGGTCCTGAGGTTTTGTGCACCTTTAATGTTTAGTAACTATTCTTCAAATCTAACTTTTCTTTACAAGTGGACTAAAACCAGACTGAACTACCCCACTAAAGGTCACATACTTAACACAATCCGGTCACTGCAATTTGTCTTATTAGAATTAGTTTTAATTTATACAACATGTTACATATAAACTCTATCCTACAATGTTTTACTGAATTAAGTAACACAATTAAGGAGTTAAAGAGTAACAGATGGGGAAAATTAGAGACTATAATCCAAAGATAATAGGTATCTCTAAGTAACATGTAATAAAAGATAAGCAAGTCAATAAAGTGAGGAATGATACAAGTCAGCTTTTTCATAGAACAAAAGGGAAGATAACTCCTACAGGCAGAGAAGAGACAGGGCAAGGGGACCAGTGCTATCTAGAGGAAGAGTCTGCAAGAGAAAAAGAGGTAGAAAGACCAAGGAAATCCATAGAGAAAAAAAAACTTTACTCAATTACATCTGTAACAACTCCAGCACAGAATACTGCGCAGACATGATGTCTTTTTCTTTTAACTAAAGGCTTGACATCCCCAAGGAAGCTTTTTGTCTCCCAGAGTTTCTGTTACAATCCACAACAACTTTCAGTGCCTCAAACCACGTTTAAAACCTCGAGCATGGCAAAACCCAGCTCAGACCCCCCTCAGCTGCTGCAGTTCCTTCGTGCCCAGGTGCCAGGGATGGAGCAGAACAGCAGGATGCTGCCCTGGCTCCACCAGCCTGGGCTCCCAGGGGCTGAGCCAGGGCCCTGAGGAGCACGGAAGGGTAAGAAATGGATGTGAGTCCCTTGCTCAGGAAATGTATCTGGAGGTACAAATGCCAGCACACACAGGGATGCAGACGTAGAGAAATCAGCTCAAACCAGACTCTGCAAGTGTGTCACTATGTGTTTTTTAAAATGCCTTTGTATCACGTGAAGCTAGCATTCCATTTACAGCAAGGAATAAAAGAAGGATTTTTCTGCTCTGCCAAAATCACGTGGCAGCTTTTTAATTTTTTTTAATTAAAAATAATATTTAGCATTTTCAACAACTATTATTCTTACCTAGGATCTGTTGTCCTAGTATTTCCTAAAGTGTTCAGTATTAGAGTTTTTCCTGTTCTACAGACAGAATAAAAAATAACTGAATTAACTGTTAAAGACAATTCAGAAACTCTGAGCCTTGTAAATATGCAAGATAAATTCAAGATATTTATCATCCTCTAGCTGGGAAATGCATTGCCCAAATCAGCTCCCTCCAACATTAATTAGAACAAGCTGTGGCAAGTCTGACACTCATCATCACCTGTGTCCTCAGGAGGGCCTTGGTGCAGGAATGGCTTCTCCCTCTCAGCAGGGTCAGTGTAAAAATGGTATTTACTGTAAAGCAGCACTTGTAGCTCCTCAAGGAAAAATGAGGAAATGTTGTTGCTGATGGGCTACAAGGCAAAAGCTTAACAACAGCAGTGTTGTAAAGCATTACTCTGTGGAAGCTTGGCATCACTGCTGATTTTCTACAAGGAAAAAAAATCCTTCCTCTTACTACTGCACTAAAAGTAAAGATGGTGACAAGCATCTGAGTTCTGCAAAGCACGAGCAGGTCCTGCAGATGTTGTGCACCCTGAACAAGGTGACTGTGTTTTTACTAAATACAATACAGCTGGTTCCCAATTCGTGCTCTGGGAGGCTGAAGGGGAAACTCCGGTTTGGTTTGGTTTTGTTTGTTTTGAGGAGGGAATTTAGCTCAAAAATTCCAATTAAAGCAGTGCTCGCTGCTTTCACACAGTCACGCACTGCTGCACAAGCACTACTGCTAAGCCTGCAGAAGATAAACACCCCGATTTCTCTGTTGATCCAGTTGTACTGTGAAGTGATAGATGTTAACTCTGTACTTCTACATTTCAGCACTTCCCCAAAGCCCCTGCAGCCTAATTAACCCCAGTCACACACACCTTCATTCTGGAGAAAGGACACTGAGCAGAGCTGGAGCTTAAAGATTTGGGAGGGGTGTTCACTAAGGAATCAAGGAGGAAAAAGATCTCAGCAGAAGATGATCATGTTAGCATCATCTTCCACCTTCTCCAAGGACAATTTAAAACCAGCTGTTAATAAAGATCCTTCAAGGGATCCAACCTACACGGACTTGCACAGTTTCATGACTTCTGACACAACCACATGGATCACACAGCACATGCTGAAGTCTTTTTAAATGTTTAAAAGAACAAAGAATACACACTCGTGATTACTTAATTCTTCATTAGAGCTTTTTTTTTTAAAATTCTTGGTTGTTTACAAAAACAAAACAAAATAAAAAACCCCGAACCTCACCTTGTTGCACTGAGACAGCACAACATTTGTCTGTTGATGCACCAAACAAAAAAAGAAAAAAAAATTGATCAGAATATCTCTAAGAAGATCAGCAAATATTTTTATATCATGTTAAATGAACTGTAAAACTTATCAGTGCCAATGTCCATTCAAAGGCAATATTTGTCTTTATGACTTTTACAGGTCTCCCTCCTCTTGCCATTTCCAATTCCATTTCCTCTTGCTGAGAAAATTGTGATCAGACAGCATTTAGGAGACTCTTATTTTAAAACCACCCATCTTGAGAATGATTGTGAGCTTTCATTTTAGAAAGCAGCATTTGTTTTGTCTTTTGGAACATAGATACGAAAGTAAAATCTTTCCTCAAAGTCTTTACACTGAACTTTGGATGTGTCAGGGAGCAGGAACTGGAAAGTAACAGTCAGTGGACTCAGAGGAAACCCTTGAAGAGAAGCAGCCCACTAGAAATAGGATAGGGCTCCTGACAAATAAATGACAATGTCTTTGTTAGTAGTATCTAATGTAGGGTTTAGTGCTTTAGAAAATGGCATCAATATAATTAATCCTTCCTTTTGACTGAGGGGACAAAGGCACACAATGAGAGGCAGGGTGTGACCAGAGCAAGGTGCTCTCGCAGAGAGCGGGGAAGGGACAAAAAACCCCTTCCCAGTCAGGCCCAGAGATCAGGAATTCCACTTAATGCGATTTATCCAGCGAGCCTTCCTGCCTGTGGTGAGTGTTCTGCAGCAGAGACACAGCACACAGCTCTGACACTGCACTCGAGACGGACTCATTTGGATAGAAAACCCTTTTCTCTGGGATTCTGCAGCACCACTGAACCTCTGGATCGCTGACAAAACAAAGGCTCCCAGGGTGGTGATGCTCCCACCCCAGTCCAGCTCCTCCAACTGCACTGCAAGTGAGATTGCAACGGAGGCACTCGTGATTAACAGGGACACCTCAGAGAGGCAGGAGGGAAGCACTGGCATCACTGAAAAGAAATTATTCTCCCCATCATTTTCTATTTTTGTAAATATTTTCTTGCTGCTAAAGCAATGTGAATTCAAAAGCTCTCTCACTGCTTCTATTAATATTAATACTTGCTAAAATAGACATGGAGCTATATGGAGGTACCTTTATTTTAAGCTAATTTTAAAAAGCACTGGTTTTATACTGTTGACCTGTGTTGTGGTTTATACTTTTGTCTGTTGAGCTCTACTGGATAGAAATCCTATGTATTTGCAAATTCTAAACATCAGTAGGGTCACCCTCCTCTGATCTCCCCAGAGAGACAGGAGCCTCCACAGTCCTGCCTGACCCCTAAACAAGTTTATTTGTTATTTATTTTTTAATTATGATGAGTTTTTATTTTAGGAGATAAATATGTGAAATCATAAAGTATAAAACATGCATTGTCTTTGGATAACTGATTGACATCTGGACAAGACTCTCTTTTGACTGATCTGTCTTAACCTAAATGCCTTTGTTAATGATGAATATTTTTCTACTAAAGAATTTTTTGCACTTTACTGATATATTAGAAGAACCCCATCCTCCGCCAGTTAATATTTTTATGTACTTAATCACCACATTGTAGAATGAAAACAGTAATCATAATAACATTTATTTAATTCAGGCTGTGATCCTGTACTTTAGCTAAGAAAATAAGATCTTTTCCTAGGACTAAGTAGCAAGTACATGTGTAAAGATCTAGGTTTTATTTTTTACAAAGTTCTCCTGAAAGAGGCCAATTATATAATTTGTTTGTATGATCACTGCAGACATTCCTGTGGCTATATAAAAAGTAATAAAAATTATGGAGAATCCATGGATAGTAAAATGAACTACAGTGACTTTCCATTTATTCCAGTGAGGTATAAATGAGTTGCAAAGTATCTGAATGCACTGCAAGGAGAAAAACAACATTCTGTTTACAGCTCAGGCCCCGTTATCAGAGGGTTTTTATTCTGTTCTGTGGTAAAACATGCACCTGTGCAAGAGGGGCACACTGGTACTTGAGCTGTAATCAAAGTTTTAAAAATAAATTATAATATTGGACCAGCAATATCCATTGCACTGATATTCATCAGACTGCAGGCAAAAGTAGTGAAGCCCTAGACAAAGGACAGAGAAGCTCCAGGCACCTTTTCCCTTCTTTCTTTTATAATATTTTAGCTTCTCTTTTTCTTGCACAGCTTCACCTTTATGTCTCTTCCCTGATAGGGGTTGTTTAGCCCCAAGAGTCCCAGGGAAATGCTGCAGATGGAAGAAGATTCACTTCAGAGTGGTTTGTAGCCATTTTTCTGTGTGGATGTGACATCTGGATTTATTAGACCAAGATGTAATACCCCAAAGTGGTTCACTCTAGTGGGGATATTCATGCAAGATGCAATGTTTAAGCAATAGCAGCTCTCTGTTTTATGGGAGAATCCACAAGCCCAGCAGCTATTCAGGGACTCCAGAGCAGGTCACCCTGCCCACACAGCTGCACCCTTACAAACCTCCTTCTCCTACTTTACCCACACCAAAAAAAGATTCACTGGAACAGAACCAAATAATTTCTTCTTTTTCAATGCTATTCATGTAGATAAAACAACCTCGAGGATCCCACTCCACGCACAGCAAGTTTGGCATTCAGTAATGCTCTGCTTTAGAAAAAGGCATTTAAACAAAATGAACGTGTTTTAAGTAGAGAAAATAAAACTAAAGTATACTAGTAGAACAGGCTAACATGGTACAATCTAAAATTTTCAGCTAAAGGGCACATAAAATGATGAATTCTTCCAAAAGAGAAGTTAAACTTGCAATCATTCTGCTCACCTTACTGAGGGTTTTATTTGAATGTTTCAGTAAATCAACTACCAAGGACCTAAACCTTTATTGAAAACTCAGCTAAAATTGAGACAATTCACAAGAATTAACAGTGTTCCTAGAACTTCACTGCCACTTACAAACCAGCCTGGCCTGAACAAGTTCCAAGCTGAATTAAGTCCCTTGAATCCACCCAAACCCTCCAGATTCTGCTTTGAAAACAGACTCATTTTTTATCCTCCAACACCCAGAACTACTCATAGAGAGACTTGGGTGTGCTTGCATGGTTTACAGCAACTCTCAAGGATGCTTGTGGTGTTTTTTGAGCTTTATTCCCGAAGATGATGGGGAACAAGGGCACTCCCCTGCTCATCAGCAGGGGCCTCGTCCCAGAGACCCACACGAGCATTTATTTGCATAAAGCCACTTCCAGAAATGAACTCGGCTTTGCTCCGACTCCCTGTCAGGCACCTCTCTGAATTTCAGATTGACAGTGTCAGCTCACAAAACTGAATTAGATGTAAAAGAGCTGACCAAGGAGAGGGAGGAGCAGCTCCTGCACAGCAGACTCCAGGGGAGGCAACGTGATGTCTCCACATCACATTGCTGTTTCATTGTTGGGGTACTTTCCAATCAAAGAACATCAAATTCCAGAGTGATTTGATTTTGTCACTGCTGGGAATGGTGATGGCTTTCTCCAAAGTCCACTACAGTTATGTGAGTCTCCAGAAGAAAATATACCTGACAGTAAAAACTGACTTACTACCCCAAAAGTTTTTTCAATTTATGACACCTCCTCAGCAAGGTTTTGAAAATACAATTAGCTAGAGGGGTGTCATGTGTCATACGACAAAAATAGTCTTATCTTATCAAAAAAGGAAATTTAACTTCATTATAAGGCTTGGAAAGTTTACATCCTGATATTATTCACATCATTACTTCCAGATGTCATGCAGAAAACCAACAATCAAAAGACACAAGCTAAGAGTCAGTCAAAAAATATACAAGAATTTCTGCATCCCAGTTCCATACACAAAGGTTTTTTGTTTGGTTCCAGAAAGGAATTCATTGTGGAACCTGTTTTTATCCCAGCTCAGATGCAATCACTCTTCCTTTCTTTGAACTTTACATTTGTGGAAAGAGAACTCTGAATACCAGAGAACTATGGCTAACACAGAAAGTGGTTTTCTATCCAAACCTATCCCACCCTGTTAAATTTATACAATTACAATATAGATTATATACAACTATAACACATATGGTTCCAATGCTCTTTCTAGCTTGCACTCTTTGTTCAGTCTTTCTGAATCATAGAATGAGGAGAAAGAAAAAAAGGCAAAACATATACTAAATGTTAGGGTTGGGATGCATTACCAACAATTTACCAAAGACAATAATGGAACAGAAGTAGTTTTACATATATTAAATATTTTCAACTTTTACCAGATGTAACTTTCATGTGCTTTGGATAGTAATATTAACTAAGAGCCTATGTTTATTTCTTCATGTCTGAAGCATTTTTGGAAGTATTAACCACACCATATATGTGTCTTCTTCAGAAGGTTCTACATTATTACAAAAATAGAATCTAAACCAAGTATTTTCAGTAAATGCTGAAATGGAAGACAATTCACTCTAAGACAAAGGAGATTATTCCTTCAGCTTTTCCCTAGTGCCTGGTAATTAGAAGCATTTTAACCAGGTCAAAATCACACATCACAGAACAATTTCAATATCCTCTTCCTGCAATAGCCCAGAAGTAGTGCTGGTTATTTTAATAAATTCTGTACATTATTCCATATGCTCCCTCCCCGTGGCTTTACATGCTGGTTTTGTCACTTCTATTGGCAGAGAGTGTCTGTCACAGAGAAGTCAGCAAAGAATCACCTCACTGAAATCTCCCCCTCAGCTCCTGACCCCTGGTTATGCTCATGGGATGCTCTGCAGTCACCACGGGCTCAGCAAGGACCAGAGTCCAGCCCACACATCAGAGATTTTAAAGAGGAGAGAAGGCCCAAATGAGCACGTTCTAATTCCCTCAGCTGTCACTCAGCTCCTTTAAACCAACCCGAGAGGTGTGAGAGTGGAGCAGGAATGCAGGACCTGGCACACAACCACTGCCTCTGCACCAGAGGTACCAGAGTTTTTAGCAATGTGCTGAAGAGATGGAAGCATATTTACATAGAACAAGTTCTAAAGTGACTGAATAAACTATTATTAATGAATTAAGATTTTCTTGGCCTTTCAAGCATCTTCTTTGGTTATCAAAGTGAGGCATTTATTAAAGCTGCAGGATTAAAACCCATATTTTTCACTTTATTGTAGTGAAGCTTTAAAATGTAGATAAAAGGTAGGATGTAGTGGAATCCGTGGATTGCAACAGTACCTGAGGGAACTTGCTTCCTTCAAAGGCCATCTGCCTGTTACAGGAACAGCACCAGTGCCACAGGGACAGCAGAGTTTGCTTATCCACACCAGTGATGTGAATCTGGGACTGAGCCTTGGGAATGCATTTCTAACAGGGGTGGCCAAAAGTCACCCACTCATGTAGAAATCTCTGTCCCAGCTCTCTCTGTGGGGGCAGAGCCTGTGGGGATGGCTGCTGGAAATGGCTGCAGGACAGTTGTGCTTTGGGCTGAAACATGCAATGCACCAGAACTGGAGCCGCCAACTCATTTTAAAGGTGGTTTTAAAAATGTCTTTGTAGGGCACCTATGACTCTTCACCACCCCTGATAAACCCTAGCACAGCAAGTTTCTCACACCTGCTCCTTCTCTGGCAATGCTGGAATAGTTCAGGCAACTGGGAAAACACCCACTTGACTGTGTTCAGTCCTGAACCAGAAGAAAGCATTTCTGATGTGTCTGTAGGAATGAAGTCACAGAAGCCAAACAGATCCAAGGCTTTTCTGTTTGCTGCTTTTTCTCTGACTTGATAAACAAATCCTGCCCAGGCTGCTTAGGAGCTTCCTGCCCTGGGGGTTTCTGTCCATCTGAGACTCCAACACTGCAAGCATCTTTGCTAAGGTAGCATAAAATTTCAGAGCACACAGTTAATGTTCAAATGGCAGAGTCTATTGATTCTCTGCCCATCCCCTAGTATCTTAAGTTTACCCAGAAGACTATTTTATTTAATTAACTCGATGCTTTATTAATATAAATATTCCACTATTGATCATAAGAGAAGCTGACGCATGTTTGAGTCAGACATACATCAGATCCATTTAATGGAGCTCCACTTAGAAGAGTAGTTGGCTCTAAATCAAGGTAAATGGCAGCAAGTGCTCCTTTGGGATGACAGGGCTTAGCTGAATCTATAACATTTTTACGGAGCTACTTTTCTTAAAAGCAGAAAACGTATGGAAATTAGATATGAAAATGGTCTCTCCTTGCACATATCAATTAAGCATGTCAATACCTTAATTAAATTGCTCAACCTAATGAGATTTATACCAATGAATATGTTTTATAGTTATAATAGCTTTTTTGGCTACTGTTCAAGATGTCAAATAAATTGTGAAAAGAGGATTAAAAAAAGTAGTAATTGACATTCTGAACTGAAGCCAGTATTTTTTCTCCTCATTTTTTCCCTTCATTCATGTGATTTTGGAGAACGTATAAATAAAGTAATGAACCCTGTAATAGCTTTGCTTTTAAAAATGTCTTTCTTTTCCAGTTCTAATCCTTCTTACCAAGTTCTCTAAGTAGCACACCATTTGAATTAAGAAGCACTTCAACCTAAATGATTATAGGGCTTTTTCCCCTTTGAGGCTCACTACAATGTCTTTCCTCCCAGCAAAACCAAAGAAAAACTTTTCTCTCCACACATGCAGTTACTACAAAGACTTCCCTGTTGGACTAGGGTGCATAAATGTCTCGAAGCACAAGGATCTGACACCACAAGCAATGGGGACTTCTACTCCCATCCTGGACTGGTTCCAATTTTGTATCCACCATGATGGGGTAACAAAAAAAGCATTGGATGCTGCATTTCCTGGCATAATTCCTGGCTCCATCCTAAACGTACTCTGCAACCTTGACAAAGCCAGCAGCTGTGGCAGTGACTCACTTCTACAGTAAATGCTGGACTTGTGGTGAGCCTTGTGGGTCTCTTCCATCTCAGGATTTTCTAGGACAAGGAAAATGTGCCTTGATAGGTGAGAAATGCCTGAGTTTCTTGTAAAAATGAGTGCATCTTCTCAAGTGAGAAGTGCTGCAATAGTGCCTTCCCTGCAATTGCTGCAGACCCCCCCAGCAGGACTGACCAGCCAACACAAAGCTCCTTTTCTCTGCCCAAAACAATCTCAGGAGAAAGTTCTGTTCACATGTGATATTCTCGATCATTGCCTGATATGAATACAGAAAATACAGAAAGAGTGAAGTTAACAAAATCCATCCCAGGGGAGCTTCAAGTACAAAACCCCTAAGTAAAATGAGCATTTATTATTCCTTCATCTTTCCTCTCAGCTGAACAATCTATTGAATTTTATTAGAAAAGTAATATCTAGCTCAAGCCTTTGCATAATTTAAATTTCAGGTTCCTATATTTTACATTCAAGCTATGAGATTTTGGCTGTAAACACTTCAAGAAGGTACTTATTTTAGTTAATCTATGAACTGCACGGGGTTTTGTAGAAACTCTTACTAAGCTGTAATTAAAACCAAATACAACTTGGTCATTCAGAACCAAGAAATGGAGCAGCTATGTGCTTGTTCATGTCAACCTATGGCTTATTTCTGGTCAGTTAGAGACAAACACTGTGCTTTGACTTTATTTCTTATCCTTATTAAATGTTTTCTCTGTAAAGCCAACCTAATTTTTCTCCTTTATCAAAACACTAAATCGATTTCTTTAGCTGAATTCCATGCCAGCCTCTGTGACAGTGAAGGATAAACTCCTTGATATAAAGGAGTTTGTTAGGTTAAAGAAAAAAAACTTAGGAACAAGGACTGAAATGTCAGAAAAGAAGAGGAGGAATAATTTGTACAAGCCTCATCCTACCTCTCTCCATTATTTTTACAAATATCTAAGACCTGAACTGATTTTTCAGTTAACACAAGCAGAATTTGCTGTATTTATAGCAATGATTTTCATGTACTGAAATGCCCTTATTTAAATAAAATAGAAAATAATTTCTGATTTGATTCTGGTGCCCACTGTTTTCTCTACACAGGTGAACTACAATCATTGCTTTCTGTTGGAATGGCATCATTTCACCTCACTCAGAGTGTTGGTTACATCCTGAAAATTCCAGCTGACCACTTCTGTGGAGACTTCCATCCCTGCAGCAGTGGGTAGGTAGGGCTTAAGAGATACCAAACACTAATTCATTATACATTTCTAAATTTATAACTAATAAACTACATTTCAGGAACAAATTACCCATTCCAGCCAGCTGATGGGCTAAATAAGATGGTATAAACCAAAAAAGTAAAATCTTTCCCATTTGGATTGTCTGCAGAGTCTCTTCATTCCAGAGAGTGTGGATGTGGACTGTGTTCTTTTCTCAACATTCAGAATTCCCTGTTTTCCTCCTTTTTTCTGCACTGATGACATTAAATTGCTTTGTTACCTCATGTACATTCTCAGAATATCTCCCCTTTTTCTTCTATGCCTAAATTTCATTCTCATGGTCAAGTGTGAATTTGCAGATGCAAGGGTAATATTTTTAATTTAAATAAAAACTATTAAACTTTTACTTTTGACATCATGTAAGACTGAATATTTTATATAAAAAATGGCTGACAGGTGTGACATCTCAATACATCACTATTAGAGACAGCAGTATCTACATA